>CAJUYG010003398.1:0-15883 GCA_910591675.1 Galerucella calmariensis
AGCTGATATGCTAACGAAGACATTTCTCTAGATGCAATTAATCAAATGTTCCTTATTTATTGTGTCATGAATAAAAGGTAAAAATTGATATAACAGGATTGAATGAAGTGGTGACTCCTATGTGGGTGTTGCTGCTACTGTTGAAATTGAAATAACGATAGACTTTCGATCGTAAGCGTTTATTTTTGTGAAAACGCCCGTGCTGCTGGTTGAATGGAAGAAGGTGACAATTTGTGGTTTTTGGCAAAAAGTAGCACCATTTCTGCTTTTCTAACTATCCAATCTCATCCAACTATCCAAGACACTAGATCACGGCCTTTATGCATATCCCATACCTAGGCAAAGAAAACTGTTATAAACGCAATAACTGGACAATTGATTGTTAAATACCTTCAACAAAAATATGTTAATTCTCATTCAATTCTGCCCACACGATAAACATTTATTTAAATGGAGGTATGGAAAAATTATAGTTACTATTTTATTTTATTTTAGTTAGTTTGAAATTATATCACAATCTGTATCTTCCTACTTAAATCCGCTTAAAAGTATGTAGTTAGAAAACCTTTCTACATTTTGATTGACACAATAATACACCACACAATAGTAGCATACCCAAGGCCTAACATAACAATTGATAAATGGGTTAATCTGACACTATCAACATGTTCTTTAACCATTTTAAATTCCTTGTATAGGTACCTAAGTGTGCTTCAAAAGTCAATCTTTTACCCACATTAATACAAGGATCTTTTGATTCAGTTGTTCTATTATCCTTTCAAACTTGTTTTCATTGTATTATTAAACTAAGCTTTGAAGAAAGTAATACAAAATTATTTTCTTGGTCCTAGATAAAGAACGTTGACTGACCAATTATTAACTATGATTAAGACGGTTTCTATCTTTTTGAATATTCTTACTTTATCTGTGAACAGAAGAAACAAAACAAAAACTCCATTTGGTAAATTTAAATTAACAAATCAAAAATTAATGTACTCTAATAAGCTTTGCAGCAAGAATATGCATAATTATATTATATATAATCTTTTTCTTCAAGGTAAAAAATGATTTGCACATTCTTGAAACACTCACAATTATTAGGTCAGTAAGAAAAGACCTTGATCCTGGAAATGAAAACCGGTTCATTCACTTGGCGGCCGAGGACGCTCCCGTTGGTAATTAGGCGCCGAGACGGGCGTCGCTAATTGAAGACGAGGCGCTTGCGTCCCAAATGATGATTAAAGAGACGCACTGGGTCACGAGGGGAAAATAATGAACGCTGCCGATGAAATGAAAGTCAAGGGAAAGTACTTTCCAAGAGTGAAATTAGACGGAATTGGGGTAGGTCAAGATTTCTTTTCTTTCTGACCATTCATTACAAGAGATCTCGAACTTTATAGCCTTGTTTTCAACTTTTAAAACTATTGATTTTGTACTCAACTTCTTCTGGAGCTTTGGAAATTTCTTTAGATATAAAAAGAAAACGTTATACTTTGATGCACACAACCTCAAACGGTTTTTAAAAACTTTTAAAGTAGTTTTTAATTATTCAAGAACTTAAATTGAAAATTGATGTTACCTATATACAAGGTGTTTCTTAATTCATGCGACAAAATTCAGGAGGTGATTGCTGGTATACTTTCCGAGATATCACCCTGAAAAGGTAGTGACTAAAATTGAGTTTTCATTTTTTTTTCAAAATTTCAGTAAAGCCAGAAACTTGGAATTCTGTCTAGTGATATTGTACCTTCTAATTACAAAGCAAAATGGTTTATTATATTATCTTGTAGATTTCTCAACACCGTTCAACTTAGAAATGTAATGCCTGTCGAGGCATATAGCCAGAGAAGTGGTTGTAGTTTCTTAGTGAACGGTCTGTTCGTTGAAAGGTGATTTTCAAAATCTTTGTAAGCCTCTAGTTTATGCCGTTTTTAGTTTTTTACCTGAGCTTGTTTTATCAATGTGATGGAAACTGGGTATAAGACAGGGTGAAAAGGAGTCACTTCGGAGTGTACCTTTCTGCGCATTTTCAATGTTTCGTCATCTTAAGTATGTATTAGTAAATGTGTGTTTTCTATATTATGGCTTAAGCCAGCATGGCTTATTTTGGTAAATTCAATTCTATTGGTTCTTTCGGAATATATGCAAATATATACCTGTCCTTTTTATACCATGGTATAAGAAAATGTTTACCGAAAACGAACTTAAGTATGAGAAGGTTATCCTGTTATTTTCAATTGGACTGACTTTATACTGTAATAATTAAGTTGAGATAGGGATAGTTAATCCGTTTTGCCGTATATACAATAGTTTCGCGAAAAACAACGAAAAGTGGGAAAAATGTGATATTTAACACTTTCCACGCTCTACTTGAGATCTCACGTATGCAGTATTTTTGAAATCAGCTCTACGAGGAAATTAAGAAAATAAAAAATGCATACCACCCTATACATTTGAAAATAATTTTCATGATCTATATGTGTCCAACCCTAGTTATATTTTGGTGTAATTTGTAGAACATTAACATTAAAAATCGACGCCTTCCAGGTTTTCTTAAAAAGGATTGTCGTTTAGGAAATATCTCATTATACAGAGAATTTCAATGAAAATGATTCTCCCACATAAATCTGAAGACGCCACTTTTATGAAAAAATGAAAAAACATCAATAATTATATAGGTAAAGGGGATGTTTTTTTGCTCCAATATAAAAGTTATAGCCCACTCACTCTTATGGTCACACCAGCCAATTTTTTAAATGGGAAGTATAGGCTTGTGGTATATCGTTTGAAAGGTCTTTTCATACTATATTCAAAAATGGTTTTCAAGTTTATCGCAAGAATTGAAATAGAATAAAATAAAATCATGTGGTTACCGAAATCTGCTACAGTACAATCAAAAACTGAAACGTGGTGGAAATCGTCATAAAATGTAAAACACTATAAAGAACTACGAATGTCAATGAAGTGGTTATTCAAAATGTTTATCGCAAACGTCGCCTGATCTTAAATAAAACTTATTTTAGCATTATTTAAAATATTATTAGTGATCGCCAATCGCAAGCGTTATTCGTTTTTTCACGTCATTTAAATCGATAGGTTTAGTTTTGTACAGAATGCTCTTCACATAATGCCATAAAAATAAATCTAATGTTGTAAGATTGGGTGATCGCGCTGTCCATCCTATCAATCCTCGCATCCCTATCAACCACTAGATTTATATTGTATAGTATTGTAGCGAATTTCGGTGACCTCATGATCTTAATGGGCTCGTTCACTAAAATTTTTAAATCACTTTTAACTGTCGTAAAACAAAGTACTAAGGATAAAAATATGATTCTGAAAATTTCATGTCAATAGAATATGTCGTTCTCCTAATACAACCAATTAAACAAGCATACCGTAGCGGGGCGAAGACTATGACTGTGACGTCACCGCATATGAAAGTTAATGTGCATAAACATCACGCTTCTGACTGTAACGTGCCTCGCATAGAATTTAATTTATTTTGTATTAAGTACTTCTTACAAAAATTTTGTGTTAATAAAATAGAAGAAAGTGTGGACCTAATTTAAAAAAAGCAGACTCATTAAATGTTCCAGAAGTGGACTTGCTAATGATTATGGAGTTTTTAATCAAAAACACGGGTTTATTATATTATAATTTTATACTATGTGACACACCGTTTTTGGCTATTTTCGGGCCAGAAAAATTAAAAATGTCAATATTTTCATAAATACATCTCTCAAATGATATACAGGATGATTCCAGATGTTTTATTTTATTCCTGGTCTGGTGGACAAAGTTACGGATATAACGGTTAATCAAAACTTTTAAGAGAGAAATAAATAAATGCTTTTTATTAGAAGGGATGACACCCGAGCATAAACTAAACTCAAAATGCTACAAAGTTGTTTGTAAGTACTGTTTTAGAGTTTAAAAAAATAGATGAAGCTAAGTGTTATTGTCCTGCTTCGGAGGGAGGCTGTAAGCATGTTATTGCTTTTCTCATGTGGCTCCATCGTAGGAGGGAGAAACCGTCCACTACGAAGACAGTGTTATCTTTATCATCAGCTAAGACCTTTAAAAAGTTTATAACTACCATGGTCTTTGGAAAGAAAAAAATCAAGCGGTGATCAATGATAGTCTTCCAGTACACCATTGAAGAAGTAAAGAAAATATAGCTTTCCTGCCACTGCTTACGTTTTTTTTTGCATCCTTAATCATAGAAATAAATGTTTTGTTAGATGTTTTAATCGTAGTACTTTGACATTCTGGAGCCGCACAATATTTATAGCTTTTTTTACTCTGGTTCTGGTCCATTGTGTCGAATAGCTTAAATTATTTCTAAACGTTCTTATTTCACAAACATAACACTGTTTAGAGTTTGCTAAGCCGTATAATAAAAAATAATGAGCATATAAGAAAGCAAAATACTGTTACTAGCTAAGTAGTCAGCTAACCGAAGACCGATCGGCGCGGTATCCGCTCTCTGAACGAGAGATTTCATATGCGATGACGTCACGCCTGAAATTCGGAGAGGAGCGCTGTTTGATGTTTATAATATTTTTAGGCGACTCAGGAGTCTCGCTGATGGTAAAATAAAAAAAAATATGTAAATGAGCCCATTGCTGCAACAATTTTTAAAACGATAACATTTTTGAATAGAGAATGAAAAGGCCTTTGAAACGATATATCCCAAGCCTGTACTTTCCATTTAAAAAATTATGAGGGGTGACCATATGGGGGAGTGGGTTGAGATGAAAGACATTAAAATGCTCTGTTTATCCAGTTGGAATCGCTGGAAGTATATAGTGTAACTAATGTTAATGTGATGACCTTGAATTGTATTACAAATTTTATGCAGGTTAATTTTAATCCACTATAATAATTTGAATTACATTTGAAAAGCATTATTTCACAATATTCAAATTTATAAAAAAATGTTAAGCGCGCCATTGGGCAGCTTTTTTCCTTCAAAGGGATTAAAAATATGGGTCATCACATTAACAATAGTTACACTATACAATGTGTTATCTATAAGAAATGACATATGAAATTTTTTAAACAAATAACTCAGCTTTATTTCAAATTTAATGTTTGTTAGACAAAAATTTGGAAAAAAGAACTAAAAACAAAAAGAAAACAATTTCACCACGGCGGCGAATCGAACCGCCATACTTCAGGTTTAACTTTTAAATTTTCCGTGCCCTTACCCTGCTGGCTATTTTCAAAGGTTCAAAGTTTTCAAAAGTGGTATGAAAATGGAATTCAACTTTTTTAAACATAACTATCCATTTTTTTATCAAACCAGAGCAAAATTGAGATAATTAAGAGTGCATTTGAGCTTATTTTTTAACAACCTTTCCAAATCTGTTATTATTTTTCATGAACGGTGTTTGGTAGAAAAATTAGCTCGCGTTTGACAGATTTGTACAGGAATCCCTATGTTGCATCTTATAAATAACACAGTGTATAATATTGTATTTCGTATTTCAGCTTATTTTCCATGAAAAAATCGAATGGTTGTTTTAATATAACGTGTATGCTTTTTAACGATTGGAATAAATAATAATGTAAACTGAAAAGAGACCAAAGATATATCATTAGTTGTACGTTACAAAAATGTTTTTCGGAAGCCATTCAAACTCTTTTCAAACTCTTTTATTCTATGTCGAGACACTTCCACACTAAAAGTATTTTTCCATTATCGAAGGAAGGAAAACAGTCTGATGGAAATATCGAGAAAAGAGAAATTCTACATCTAATTCGAGAAGCGATCAAAATCTCATTACCGGCGTTCATCCCCTTCACTCCCCCTAACATAGGTGGAAGTAAAAAAGGAAAAAAGCTTCCACATTCTAGTAATCCCGTAGCTGGGACCATCCAATCCAGTAAGTCGTAAGTAGGTGTTCGAATGTGAAGAGTATTGACGAAAGAGAACGCGCGTGCGTGTCCCATTCTCCACATGACCGGCGCTGGAGGGTAGAGAGAGAAAGGGGGAGAGAAGACGAGCGTGTATACTTTTGTACTTTTTCCTACATCCCAGAACGACGACGACGACGCTATTTTTCATCCGGGTGGAGCCGGAACACGCTCCCCATGGCTCCCCATCGGTCCCCCTCCCAGATCGATCGGCTAGAGTTGCATATTACGTTTTCACCTCACGTCCGCACAAAGAAATCACCTCGCATCGCTACCATTTATCATAGCATCTCAAGATTGCTCCTGCTACCGCTTCTCGCTTGGCAACGGGTGGATGAAGCAGCGTCGGGGAATAGGTTAGGGGAAAGGGTCAACGTACCTACTACACTTATGATGTGGGAATTTCATATTTTTAATTTCAATGTTCAATAGAAAACGTTTTATTGTAAATAAATATTTGAATATCCATATGTGGCATAAAAAAAATGAATGTTAAAATTTTTTTTGTACAGTTGAAAGCATATTTCACATTCCACTACTAGATGATTTTTCAACTTTGATACCCTGTATACCCTTCAATAATTAATCACACAAAAAGTTTAACCGTATACAGGGTGTCTCACGCATATTGTTTACGAAATATAGGGCTTTAAAATTGGAAATTGAAAATGTTTCATTTATTTATTAAGAAATCGTGAAATTTCACTGCACTGCACAATCGTTGTTATTGTTGAACATTTGTAGTAATTTTTTCAAGCCTTTTTCTTTATCGTTGATTATTCGGTTATTCGTTTTTTTGATCTTTTAATAAATGTCAGCTATTAACTTCCCAACCACATTTTTTCAAATATCGGTTCGTTTTCCTTAGAGTTTTTGATGCATAAACATAAACAATGTCAAATATTATTTCCATTACTGTGGACTGAGACGATTTATTAGTAATTCACCAGTAATACAAAATGCTTTCTGTAATATTACATTGAAAAAAAATATGAATGCGCTGTGCAGTACGACATAAAATTCCCATACATATAATGAAACATTAATTTTGCATGTATAACTAAAAAAGTTATTAATATATATTCACCAAAAAATTGCCGCATCATCGAGCTTGGTACCCCGTCATAAGCGCTCGTGCCAAAAGCTCCCCGACTTACAAACGACCGACAAAAGTGCAACATAGAAATTTTGTATTTTTGAGTTATGGTTAGGAATATAATCGAAAATATCATTTTGAAGTTATATTTACTTTTCATCAGCAAAATGGATATGTAAATAATAACCTAACCTTAATACCTAACCTATCCTCTCGCGATTACCCACTTTTAATAAATATCTCTGAAAACAAGAGGAAGACATTTGAACAAACTATTCTTAAGAATAAGTACTAAAATTTTTTCAGTGACTTCATAACATGTGGCCAAAGTTGTATATGTACTCTTCTGGCATGGAAGGAAACGAAAAGGCAGACTCTCTTGCAAGGAAGGGAGGGAGCTGCACGTGTTTCTATTGGACAAGAACCTACAATTGGCATCTCAATAAGTTTTGCCGAACAGACACTGAATACCTGGACAGCAAGAAAAGCTTTAGACTTCTGGCATAATGTACTAGGATTGGTTCAAGGTTTTTATACATCCTTCGAAGAATGCCTCCAAACAAGTGTTACACTGTAGCAGGCATGACCAACGTTGTCTAACAGTCCTTTTAACAGACCACTGTCATCTGAATCATCATATGCTGAAACTTGGACTGTCGGAAGATCCGACTTTCCGTCTTTGTCTGGAAGATGATTGATGATAATTTGTGTCTGCCCCGCCGCGGCTCGAATCAGGTATCTGATGTTTGGCAGGGTCTCTCTCTCGCCCTCGGGCCTGAAATATCATTAACCAAATAAAATAATCGGCATTGTTAAGAAGCTGAATTTGTTTGGTGAATTCTGAATAGGTGTGAGCCACAATAGACTCTTGCCAGTCGCAGTAGACCCACTCACCACAGGGTTAGCTAACCTAACTCTTACATATTATGAATAATATGTTTAAATAAATATTATGAGAATTAATAAGAAGTAGACCTGAAGGATTTTCAAATCGAACGCGAATGCCAAGATTCAGGCTTAGATTGTAATACTAATATTTATATAATCATATGTAAGCACAAGTTATTAATTATTTATTATTTGGAGCGCTCTTGTCGGAAGGCGCAATTGTCGGGTATTTTTGACGGGACACAATCGAACTTAATATAGTCTTTTTCACGATCTTATAAATTGATTCAACTTGACTTATGCTTAAGATGTAATAAAACTATAAAACTTTTCGGAGAAGGAAAAGTATGACCCAAAAGTCGTATGAAGTTTTCAGGTAATAATTTATTATTCGCCAATAAAATAAATACGACCCTGTCACAGCTGGTTCTTTTATAGCTTCATTGCATGTCATTATCCCATCTCAGGTCAGGTCAGTTACTTAGATCGTGAAAGGAACTATATCTGAGTTCACAAGGGTACTGCGTAGAGCTGTATAACCGTTTATGGCGCCAAAAAGAGTGCAATTATGGTATTCATAAATGGTTGGAATTTTACTGATTTCAAACAAGCCATTTAATATTAATTATAAACATGGAGCTACTATTAAGAGGAGATGACACAGTCGACTATCTTATAATAGGAAAGTGGTATCACATGAGTGACATTGTGATGTTAGAAATATGGCATCGACGGCAGAGCCGGACTATTTAAATTTTCAATCAATAGAAATATATTCACTGGTGAAATTCTTTTTCACCTAGGTATAGCGTATAGGTATAGCGTATAGCTTGCACTAAGCCTAAAGATTTAGTGGGGAATGAGAAACAATACCAGCGTGGCTCAAACAGAACTGGCTGGTATCTCAATTGCCACAAAAGAACGAACCAGAAGAGGAATTTCTGGGAAAAACATAATAATCTGCACTGATAGTAGACAAGCCCTATTAGCCTTGAACAGACAACGTGTTATATCGAGGCTCTAGAGTGCCACCAAGATTTAGCTGACGCCTCGGCAGCTGATAACAATATTATCCTGAGGTGGGTTAAAGGGCACGACAGGAGTAAAGAAAATCGCATTGCCGATTCTTTAGCAAGGGAAGCCGCTGGACTAAAAATTCTATGACCCAGTGACACCTACGGCATAACGACTTCGACAATTGCGGAACTAGCCAAACGTTACACCCATGCTCAATCCCTTAAGAGATGGGATGGAATCAAAGGATGCAGTCTTGTCAGGATCACCCTGGGCGACCCTGGGAAGCTGGCGCCGAAGAAATATTTGGCGATGACCAGGAAAAACCTACGTTTAACAGTAGGATTTCTGACTGGTCACTGTCAACTGAGGAAACACCTCCATACTATGGGGCTAGTGGACACACCTCTATGCAGGTTGTGTGAACAGGAAGATGAAACTATCAGGCATGTCTTATGCGAGTTTCCGGAGTCAATAAGAGAGTGTGTGTTTGGTGAGTCTTGGCCTACACCTGCCGATATAAAGGAGATGTCTCCTAGTGACCTGTCCACCTTCCTGAGAAGGACAGGATGGACAATGACCTAGGAGGACAGCTCCTCGGGAGGATGTACAATGGGTCACATGTGGCCTAAGTGCTGTGAGCCTACACACTCACCCTCCCTACTCTACAGATATGGTACGTATCGGCTTTTTGAATTTTTGATTAGAGGTGGTTTTCTTCGTTAAAGTGCACATTATCGTCCTTTTGACAAAATGAAATTGATAATATAGAAACACTGTATTTTGTTGGCTGCCAAGAACCTCTTTTCACAAATTTCAACCACATATCTCTTATTGATGGAGTTCTAAGAATTCTACAAACATTAAATATAATATGAAGTTAAATAAAACTTATTGAAGCACAAAGAAATATATTCCAGTACAGTCCTGTTTCGATAGTTTACTAACCTATGATATGTTGTTCCTGATGATTTTTTCGTATTTACACTGTCTCTGCTTGTACAACTTCGTGAAGCACAAGAAATCATTATTGTTCAATTATTAAAATAGAAAAAAACGACACTAACAAAAAGAAAATCCAAAAATACCCAATTCACATCCACAAAACAATACTAATGTCAAGTTGACAGAGAAGTGGTAGCTAATGGTGAAACCGATACCACTTTTATGACAGGCGTAGCGACTCCTCTTAATACTAGTTCCATGATTATAAATAAAACACCAACTTTAGATCATATAGCTCGGTAATGAAACCACACTTATAAAATTAATTGTTCTACGCTACTGCTAGATATGTAGGTAATCAATGATTAAATTTACCGACTTCCTTATATATTCTACAATTTAAAATAAAGTAATTTTCCGAAAATAAGTAGTATTTATTTATACAGCATTATTAATGTGTGTTCAATTCAGGTATTTAATGAATCTCATATTCTGACGGAAATACAATCAACCCAGCCTTCATGATTACTAGACCTGCATAGAACGGGTGCTTTTAGTAACATCAGCAGCTACATTTACAGTTTACAGTTATATTTATGAGATTGAGTTGAAAAAATTATTTTTAATCCAAAAATGTCTTCTCGAAACAATTTAAGAGAGGATAGATATTGTGTAGTGAAATGTTTTTATGATTTTTAATACAATAACGTATATTCCATAATTATTAAACTTAAATTAAAATTAAACCGAAACAGCTCTACTATTGCTTCTAAGAGTCTCCACGTGAAATTCGTTTATTATTTTGTTGAATGTTTGCTGCTCGTACCTTCTTTTATCATATTTTTCATCCAAGTCTCTCACTCTCTGTATTTTCGCTATTTTCGAAAATTGCATCTCCTTCACTGCCATCATCATCTTCCATATATTTTGTAGTTTCGCCTTTGGGAAACAATTAAACCATATAATGTTTGCAGCAACTTTGAACTATTTGTGATATTCAAAAAAGCTTTTATTGTAATCATTAAAACATATTATTATTAATATGGAATTTAAAGCACGTATTAACAATTAAATAGCATTTATCTGATCTCACACCAAACTTGAATTATGAATTAATTAATACCCAAAAACCCAATGGTTTCCTTATTAAAATTCAACTGATATGCGTATCTGTGATATTTATCAAATTGCTTTATTCCCGCCGAAGTACCATTTCACTCAGAATAAGCACCAATTTTTGACCGAACCCTTAATTAAAAATTATAATCCTTTTTGAAACATTATAACTTATTATCAGATGTTTTATGATTAACTACCACATTGAAGACTATAAAACAATCAAGATTATAACAATTTTTGAAGTGAGTAGGTATGTGACAGCTGAAATGAGTAGCTTAACAATTGAATTAAGTGGTATTAATAGCTTTTCACTGTATAAAATATGACGGATTATTTATACTTGGTTGGTATTTTCAACAAACTACCTACGGTTAGAATCTAGAATAATAATTGCGTTATACCGTTTCATTTTTCTGATCTTTTGATAGGATAAAATTTCCATAAATAAAAAACTGGGAGCCCCATATTACTGTTTGCCGAAAGAATTTACTTGAGCATATTGTGGTGAAATGTTTATGGTAAACTCTTTTTCTATAATGAAGAATCTGTTTTACTATTCAATCAATATTTTTTAAGGTTATTTGTGGTATTTTGTTTGTTATTTTTTGGAAAACTTATTCATATCTATATATATTGGTTGGTATATCTGTATAATTTAATGTCCTTCGTAGCATAAAGACAGGGAAGTAGTTGTTGCTTCTTAGTGAACGGTCTTTTTAAAGGGTTAATTTTTTGCAAAAATCTCCATTTATACCATGGAAGTGCGATAAAACTAATATGAAGAATTGATTTATTTATAAAAATTTCTCCCATCATGAGCATACGATAAAGTTTTTGGTAGGGATTAATTTGTTTGTAAAAATTCCATATCATGAGCGTAGAACAACATTTTTCGAACGGGTTAATTTATTTGATTTGCTATGGAAGTAAAAACATTTTTTTTGAGGATGATTTTTTGTTTCCACTTCTTCCGACAGTCCTGAAGATTGCCTATTGCATTCAAAAATAAATTCAACGATACCAAACCCTCCAAACTCTTCAAAAGAGTACAAGTAATATATCCACTGTGAATATCGGTAGAGCCTTTAGAAATTTTAAAACTATATTTTCAGAAAACTATTCTTTGATAAAAAGATTTGATTCTAATTAAATTGTTTATTAGCAAACCAACAATTGAAATTCTACATGTAGAACCTAAATCCTTTAGATTGATCATTTTAAAAGCCATTGAGAGAAATTTAAACAAATTTTCAGGTATCTTCTTAAGGCCGATTCATGCAACGTGCATTATAATTACATTTTCATTACATCATAACTACACTTAAGGCGGATCCATGCAACGTTCATTATCATTACATTTTCATTATATTATAACTACATTTACATTAGAAAAAGTTAATTAATATAGTTTCCTATATGATGTTCATGCAACCACATTATTGAATTCCAATTACACTATTGCATTAAGAAGTTGGTCTACTTTCAACTATACATTATAATTACATTATATTTTTAGTGAAAACCATAGAAAAATATAATATAATGTCTATGTCTATGGTTAAAAATAATACGGCTGTCATTCCGAGGTCTCCTTCTATTTCGAGAAGCCACTAATACTTTCAAAAGTAGAGAAACTGATATATTCCAACACGTTTTTGCTGAGAGAACCTCATAACTTCCAAATATTTGCAAATAACCGACCTTCTAGCACAACCACGAACGATTCAAATGATATGACGTTAATCAATTGCCAGTCTTGTCACTCTTGTCAGTTCATAATTAATTCGTTCCCTAAACTGGTTTGATTAGGCAGTGATAATGTAATTTAAAGGCCGATTCATGCAACGTGCATTATAATTACATTTTCATTACATTAGAACTACACTTAAATTACATTATCACTGCCTAATTAAACCAGTTCATGGAACCAATTAATTATGAACTGACAAGACTGGCAATTCATAAACGTCATATAATTTGAATCGTTTCTGGTTGTGCTAGAAGGTCAGTTATTTGCAATTATTTGGAAGTTGTGAGGTTCTCTCAGCAAAAACGTGTTGGAATATATCAGTTTCACTACTTTTGAAAGTATTAGTGGCTGCTTGAAATAGAAGGAGACCTCGGAATGACAGCTGTAACATTTTTGGCGCATGCGATTTCATAGTTTTTACCATAGACATAGACATTATATTATATTTCTTTATGGTTTTCATTAAAAACATAGTGTAATTATAATTTATAGTTGAAAGTAGACCAACTTCTTAATGCAATAGTGTAATCGAAATTCAATAATGTGGTTGCATGAACATCATATAGGAAACTATAGTAATCTTTTTCTAATGTAAATGTAGTTATAATATAATGAAAATGTAATTATAATGAACGTTGCATAAATCCGCCTTAAGTATATCTGACACTTGTCAAATTTACTGACAGCATAAAAGTTTATACAACAAACGACTAAATCCAAGGCAATTCGATCATTAAGTAGCTAAAAAATAGAGTTAAAATGAATTGGTCGTTTACGCACGCTTTTGGGTGTTATAATGAAAGTCTCATATAAAAAGCGTTGTTCATTTACGCACGCTTTTTAACGTATGTATAATGTACAGTTGGTAGAAGCAAACGTGAGCCCTGGTGGGCGTGTTCATGTCGCTGTAGTTGTATTTTTGTAGTAACAATTCGATATTTTGAATCGATAACCAAATATCGATACCATAAATGTCAACTGTTAAGAGATATGTAAACAAAGTCAAACTTGCTGAAGATGTAACTCTAAATATTAATAAAAAAAATTATATTGGACCAAAACTAAAACTACCGTTTGCCCTAAATGTCTATATTTTTAAATTACATGACTGTTTTAATGTCATGAAAAAGAAAGGTCAAGTTTCTATGGAAAGCAACAAAGTATGAACTGGTTATAGTCCAGTGTTGCCGATGCAAAAATGAAAATTACCCGAACTTACTATTCAAATTATCAGAATTTGTCAAAATTACCAAAAGGACACATTGGTTATCTGAATAAAGTCTTTGACCCCAGTCAATATGGAAAATCCCCAAAAACAATAGCTATTTTATATTTTCCTTCTACAAAATATTCGAAAAACTATTGGATCCAAATTAGTGAAATTGTCTAAAAATCGGATAATCATCCTCGCATTGACAACACTGATACAGAATGAATAAAATGATGTATGTTGATGAAATCACTCGGTCATATTTGTTCGATTATATTTAATAATTACTAATGGACAATCGTTAACATTGGCTCTTGATTGGCTGCTTGCGATGACCTTATTTTAGTTCGCATATTTTCCGGGGCTCATGTTTGGTTCTGACAACTGTATAATTTCACACAATTTTTTTTGGTTCGTAAATGCCTAATTTTAAAGGTGGTCGTAGTTAAACTCATACTTTGTTCAATATCCCTAAACACCCTAAAATTTTTCATTATACCTTCACCCGTTTGATGAAGCTACTAAGATAGCAAAACGCGTCAATAGTTCAAGTTGAACATCATGGTTCAAATCAAATGAAGATCTATACCTACAAATTAAATTATTTTATTCCATCTTTACTGAATATTTGTCGTATAAAGATTGTGAATCGCGAAATGAAAGGTGACTTTTAATGTAAGATTCCAATGTATATCCTTTAATTATAAAAATACAAAATACAATATTCAATAATCGTTAGTAACATTCGATTAAATGGTTTAATGTCTTTTTTTTGTTATTTTCTCATAGTATAAACTGTTTGTAACAACCCTCACCGTTCCCATAAAATGAAAGCGATACTATTGCAAATACTCGTATGTAATAAATAAAACTCACGTCACCAGCGTAACTTAATTGTAACTGTTCAGAAACCCAATTTAAACAAACCGTATATTTATATTGTATCGATGTCGCACAATTTTTTACTTACAAAATAATTACCTTTTTTTATCCCGGCTCAGAGTTCGTACCCTACAAGTGTTTGCGTTCTGAGGCCACCCTTGTTATAAATTTCAAGTAAGAAAATATGAAATTGTGAATTCTGGTGCAGAAAGAGAGGGCCAAGGACTTTGCATCCCCTGAGCCCTTCTTTGGCGTACGTGCCTCTTGACGTCTATTGTTCGGAAGCGTGTACCAGAGTATGCCGGATCTTTGCCCTTAGCGCCGATATAATGATGGATTTAACCTTAAAAGTAGTAGGATCCCTTCGCATACGAGAGATGAGTAAAAGAAGGAAGAAGAGACACTAAAAAGACAAGTAATTAAAGAATGCTAATGGCGAATGTCGGCTTATTCATGTGGACAAAAAGGTGAATAGCTTGTGTCTTTGACGACAAAAGGAATACTGAAATATTTAAATATGGCATTTAAAAATATTCACAGAATTAACCAAGTAACTTAAAATTTTTATCTAATACACTCGAATGTTCACCTCTCGGTTCATATAGTATACAGGGTGATCGAATTAATCTCCGTAGTCCACAGTATCTACAGTTTTCATAATTACCAATAACTAGATGACTCAGCGAATTTCGTACCGTCTAATAGTCAATCAGTCTAAAGGACTGTTCAGAGTAGGAGCGACGAGCGACGCGTCGACGGTTAAATAACCCAGTGTTATGAAATCCAAGCATTCAGAGTAAGAGCGACCAGCGCGGCGAAGCGTTGCGATTACTTCCCGCGACAGCGACGGATACAAATCGAATTGATTTTTTGTGGCGACGTACCAGCGACCAGGCGTTAAAATTAGTTCCACTGAGGAAGATGTTGCCGAAATATTAATTTCAGAAATTCAGTCAAGACCCCAGCATAGCATAGCATAAAACATAGCATAGCATAGCATAGCATAGCAAAGCATAGCATAGCATAGCATAGCATAGCATAGCATAGCATAGCATAG
>CAJUYG010003399.1:0-21781 GCA_910591675.1 Galerucella calmariensis
TTAAATTGCACAACTCTAGTTTATTTTATCAATAATTTTCCTAATTGAGTCTTAAAATTCTATTAAATAACTATGGACAGCTTTAATGACTCGTTTTACATTTAGTATGCATATACACGCTGGAATTTTCTTTTTAAAATGTGATTTTAAAAGCAGCAATAACCATTTATACTCTATGTGCACAGCCTAATAAATTTACTACTGGTATACATATCAGCATGACTGCCGTATAAATTTTAGAATAAACAGCTGCCGCATAAAAGACTTGAACTACACCTTTCGAGCTATTATTTCCGAGATTCCTTGCGCACAGCAAATGTAAATATTGGCCAAATGTTTTGGAATGGCTTCATGTGCTTTACCACAATGTCGTTTGCTTGTAGTAACATTTTTAATGTTTTCATTAAGTTCTAGACCGCACAATAGAATTGAACATGAAAATGTATTTAATATACTAGCAAAGAAACATCTCAATTGTGGTAAATGATATTTGTGAAGTGGAAAATCTGAACACAACATGTTTCCAACCTAAAATGTTCGTTGTCCAAGAACTTTCGTAATTTTTCATCGATCTTAATTGTTTTTATGCCAAATTTTCGATAAATTCTTTGTTATTAAAACAAACTCCAGAAAAGTTTTCCAAAAATGTTGATGGCTCATTTATACAGGGTGAGAAGAAACCAAGGATTTGTTGTCGAATTTCTTAACACAACTGTTCGTTCTGGAAATTTGTGGAGTGTATGCTCAGTTCAGAACAAAGACCATTTTTTGGCTAATAAATTCAATTCAAATAATTGGAACACTGAGCTCTTGTGTAATCAGTTCCAAAATGGTGTGGGAATGCCTAGACAAACTCAATGAACTAGGCGTGAACAGCATAGTCACCCTACTATGGATTCCAGAACACAATGGAATGGAAGGAAATAAAATAGCAGATGAACTAGCAAAGAGGGGGACTGAAATACCTTTCTGGGGGCCTGAACCCTTTTGCGGAATCAGCCCCAATGTAATATTGGTAGAAATAGGCAAAGACGAGAAAAAGAGAAGATCTGACCATTGGAAAGATGTAGTAGGGCTTATACAATCAAAGACTTTTCTGGGTGATTACAACCTGTTGAGATCAAATGAATACATAAGTCAAGGTAAAACTGCGCTAAGAGTTTCAACAGGGATCCTAACGGGACATTGTCGCCTGAATGAGCACCTGAGAAAGCTTGAAATAGTGAAGGAAGAAGAATGCAGATTTTGTAGCATGGAAGAAGAAACCTCCATCCACATACTTTCCAACTGCACAGCACTTCAGAATCCTAGAGCACAGCACCTGAGATTTTACTGGATAGAAGAGGAACATTTACCTAAGCTGAAGCCTGCAGACATCCTAAAATTCTTCCGGGAAATAGGACTGAAGGAGCTACTAGTTTCTGAGACTCTCCTCAGAAAGTAAGTAGAAGTGAGGGGGCACAATAGATATTTTAGGTCTCAGTGAATGTCACCCCAAAATACATACATACATTCTTTTCGCTATCTTTCAGTTTTTATTTCACCTTCTCCATTTCTTTTGAAGATACACGTATTAAAATGAAAGTCTGGAATTGTCTAAGGAAATAAATTTCATTTGTAATGTTCCAATATCCAACAATAAATTTGAAACAAAAAGAAAAATATAATTGTAATTTTCCAGTATTTTGTACACCAACCTCCCCGAAACATCAAATTGATAAGACGAATAATGCGATCTTAAGGAATTGCGTCATATTCAGCTTGCAACGCAACACGCAGCTCGTCAAGTATTTCGGGTTTGTTAACAATATTTATTATAAGCGGCCCTAGGAAACTGTAACAGCTTCCTGAAGAACGTCTTGTATGCAACGTTGAGCATTTAGAGCTCCGTTTTCAAATAGATAATAATTCGCTAAGTGCACCTATTGATTCCAGGCCTTCATTTGAATACGTGTATCTTCAATGGAAATCAAGATATTGAGGTAAAATATAAAGTGAAAGATGGCGAGATGAATAGTCTTTGTAATAAACTGAGCATGAAGTCTACACATTTCCTGAACTGTTCCACAGGGTGTTAAGAAATTGTACTACAAATACATGTTTTTTCTTCACCCTGTATAAATAAGCCATCAAAATTTTTGGAAAACTTTTCTGTAGTTTGCTTAAATACCAAAGAATTTATCTACAATTTGATGTAGGAATAATTGAAATCGATGGAAAATTACAAAAGTTCTTGGACAACGAACTTCAGCAATATTTTAGGTAGCCAATTTTTTTTGCCGATGAGTGTATAATAGTCGAAGCTCCAAAAGCAGGCGAGACATTTGCACTAGACTGTTTTTCACCGAGTTGCATATAACATTTTTTTGTCGACCTATACAAAAATTTACCAATTTCCAATTTTTTTTTTAATTAGAATTTAAGTGCCTCGACAACTATGGCCATTGGCACTGTACAAAAGGCAATAAGACATATTATAAATACATACACTATCTTAAAACATAGAATAGGTAAAATACTGTAAAATATCAATCTAGTTTATATTTTGTGGTAGAGGTTAGTTGATTTGAGGAATTTCAATGTCATTGGGATTTCAGCAGTGCAGTTTAAAAGCTCTCTCAGGTTTGGTCTTAGGTCTAGACTCTTGTATGTAATGGTGTATTCCTGGCAGTCTGTGAGAATATGTTTAACGGTTAAAGTACTATTGCAGTGACGGCAGACGGGAAGGTTTTCAGAAGACATCAAGTAACCATGTGTGTATCTGGTATGGTTGATCCGCAATCGTATAATGACAGCAGCTTCTCTCCTGGTTAAGAGATCTAGGGAAAGAGACAGCCGATTAATGGTTGTATATCGTGAAGGGCTGTTTTGCTGTTGTGCCAAAAATTTTGCCAGGACTCCTTGACGGACTTTTTGAATAATAGTTTTATGTCATCTGGGAGCTGGAACGTTGTTGTGGTGATGGAAGAAGAGGCTTCTTTGGCATGGTGGTCAGCGTTTTCATTGCCAGTAATTCCAATGTGAGATGGAAGCCAGATAAGACAGACTGTTAAATCACGAGCTGAGAGAGTTTGATAGATGTCATGGATGTTTTGAACTATTGGATGGTCAGTAAAGATAGTATTGAGTGAATTAATTGAGGAAAGTGAATCGGTACAAATGGCGACGCGCTTGACAGGAGAAGAGATTTGCTTTGAAGATGCTATACAACTCACCAGTGTGAACGCTACATGTTGAGGGCAACCGATAGGAACCTATTAGTTCGTAGTTGGTTGTGACGGAGCAGCCTACACCAAAAGAAGTTTTTGAGGCCTCTGTGTAGAGAACTACATCATGTGGTATTTTTTCTAATATTTCCAAAAATGCTTTCTTTATAGGTATGTTGGGCGATTCATGTTTATTGAACTTGGTAAGGGAGGTATTGAATAGAGGAAGTTGTTTAGTCCAAGGAGGGATATGAGGTTGGGGGAGCGGAGTGGTCATTGAAAGGTCGGTATTCTCAAGTAATGGGAAAAGAAGATGGGCAATAGATTTTACGCTACGTTTGGAAGTGGTGTTGGAAGGATGATGTTGAGACATTAATGTAAACAAAGGGTAAACAGGGCTAGAAGGGTTAGAAGATGTTGATGTATTTCCAAATTGAAAATCGACTATTTTTGAAAACAAAAATTTTTCCTCCGCAAACTTACACTTCATTTTAAACTCTATTAATCAGTTTAGTCCTAATGGCATTAAATGCTACAATAAAAACGATCACTTACTTTCTAACAAATTTCTTGGCGTAAGATACTGCACACCTAGAGATACTTGAAAGACGCCAGTTGAAGCGTAACATTGCATCAACTTTCATATTCATTTGAAGATAGTCACGCGTAAAATTAGTTTTTCCGGCACATCTTATATGACATGGCGGCTCACGCACAATACGTAGTTAGATCCACCACGCTGCCTGCAGAATCACTTCTCTTAATCTTTTTTTAATGAATATAAATTATAAAGAAGATTAATTTTTTGAATGGGAATCAAGAAAACGTTATAGTGTCAACTTTCTTAATGGGCTAATCAATATCAATAATATACCCAAAAGTATAACATACAGTATGGTGCAAAAGAAAGGAATAAATTCGTTATTTCTTAAGCCGGTGACTTTGAGGAAAAATCCCGGAACCCGTCGATTTTTATTTTCAAACAGGCTATTCGTAAGGATACCTTTTCATTTTTGACGTCATCTATATGAGCGTCATCTATATGAGCGTCATCGCTAAAATTTTTAAATGGAAATGTGGGTGTTGTAATACATTATTTGGAAGGTCTTTTAAATACCCATTCAGCCATATCAATATGTACAGTAATTGATTTGCGTATTGTCACAAATATTATTGATGAAATCTCAACAGATTTCTTAATATAGTTAAAATAATACCCTTCTTGGTGTGCGTCATCGATTGTGACGTATATCCGGGTTTTCGGCATGTCGTTTATTTTATTTGCTATTTTGACATATAGCTAACATTAAATTTGATAAATAAGATCATCAGGATTGTATTTAGACAAATTCGAGAAGGCTATGCAATTAATAATAACCAGCTTCTTTTTCTAACTGAAAATACTTGAGAACTTTCAAAATACTGATGTTTTTCCGTGTATTCATGCATATTTTTGTATTATTCATATAAATAAAACAATAAGATTAATATTCACTTTTCATAAATAATAATTGACCGTAAACAACAAAGTACAGACCTGTCAAGAACTGTCAGTGTGACAGTAGAAAAATACGTAAGACTTATTGCCGATACGAAAGTAACGCCTTCATAGTATTTTAAACTCTCGATTGATAGGTTGAGCTTGAGCGTAATCTAAACATCAACCAATAACATTTTTGTAAGGCAAAGATTAGGGTTAACGTTTGTAATACATTTAAACGGTTCATTATTGTGATATTTTTATTAGGATTAATCACAGACCTGCCTTTTTTCCATTTCTTCCTATGTAATGTGTTAGAAAGACATTAACAATCGATGACGCACACCAAGAAGGTTATTATTTCAACTATATGATGTATTTATTGACACTCACAAATCAATTCTGTGAAAGCAGTCACTGGTTTTGGAATGTCTAATTACCTTATCAACATCAACATTGACACTTGGACATAATTAACTTTCTGTCAAGTGATTGATAGTATTATTGTGTTGGACGAATTCAAAAAGTCTTTGTATATATCAACATGAAGCTGACTGAAATCCAAAGAATTGAAATTCTAATAATGATTGGTTGTGGAGATGATAATTCAGGCAACGAATACCGAAAAATACCAAATAGCGGAAATGATTCATGTCGAAGCCAATTTTGGCACACTTGTAGGGAAAGGTGTCCTTAACAACATACTAAAAGTACTCAGGGGTGGGGGTGGAGCTTTTGCAACTAACAAACAAATTTTGAATTTTTGTATTATTATCGTATTGTTATTACTTAATTGTTGAAAAATTAATTATTAAATTTTCAAGTAGGTAATAAATACTCAAACACATCTTCGTCTTTGCTATGTTTCATATTTGAAACAAAGGTCGGTAAGAGGTTGATTAATTAAACAATAAACATTTCATTTTTAACAATAAAACCGTTTTTTGTTTCAATTTTCCATCTTCCGCCTCCATATCTCCTTAAGCATTGATCCTAGAAAAAAGTGTATAAAACCTTATTTATAGAGAATATTATGTAGAGTAATTTAGTATGTGAACACTTTTTCGCCAGAGGCGGTATTTTTCGAGTTATTGACCAAAAACTGAAAAAGTGACCTTTAAAGACCCCCGCACTCTTAGTTTCACCCCTCAGTAATTTTAGTATGTTGTTAAGGACACCTTGTCAAAATTGGCTTCTACATGAATTATATCCGATATTTTTCATTCGTTGCTTGAGAGAGCTACTGTGTTAGCGAAACGCGTCACAACTATAATTTTAATATAATGTAGATTTTAACAAATCAAATTGTTCCATTTCATCATTTAGTATGGATCTACATAAAGTAAAAGCCTCATAATATATTCAATTTTTCCATTTTACCTGTTATACAGGGGGAGCCATGTGAACATTACTTCTACCATATGTAGAGTCCCTCAGGGAGGATATCATGTGGCTACTAAAAGCTGTCAACTTTTCTTCTTCATTAATTCACAGAGTGATTTGTGAAAGTGGCTATAGTGTTTACACGGCCTATTTGATTTTTCTGATTTTTCCATGAAACACTATTAATAAAGAAGATGAGATGATACTTTTTATTATCCTCCCTAAGGCACTCTACATATGGTAAAAGTATGCTCACCCTGTATAAACAAAAATACTGAGTAAATATTTATTTGATGGTTATCACAAACAGTTTTTTTTTCATCTGACGTAAGATATTTCAAAAATCGAGAAAATAAGAAACAATTTATAAAGGAAAATGTACTGAAAATAAAGTCGACCGATGTACTTATTCCAATTTATTTTGTTTGCAACCCACAGTCTCAGCCGATCTGATGTTTTTATTTGGTTTCCATTATTTCGGTAATATAGAATAACAGAAGGGCATTCCTTTTAAAAGAAGCTAGTTCAACATTGTGTTTGACTTCCACTCCTATAAGAATTTCGTATTAAATAAAAACAGCAAATGGGAATATTTTGTTTGGTTTGTGCCTGATACATTCTATGGAGAATTTTCTATATTTTATGTGGAAACCTTTTCGGCATACGAGCGCAGCACATTCCACTATAACGCGCAATCAGCGTTTTATCCGCATCCGAATCCGTAACCGTAATAAGTAGGGACATAAGCAGTTCTTCAAATAGATCACTTAATCTTATCCGTATAGGTAACGTAACAGAGATACGTGATTAATCAAAAAAAGGTATAAAGCAAATGCGTTCGTAACGTATAAACCATACATATGTTTTAATTTTTAACCTGAAAAATAGTGGGACACTATTATCTTGATCATAAAAAATAAGGTTATGATTTTTGAGCACACAACATCACTTTTGTCGTTTGGTCGTTGAGAAACGCGAACACGGAACACAACAAAGCAATACGTACGTTAAAGGCCCCCATACACTACGGGTAAACACGACAAACTTAACCGAAGTTAAGAGCTTAAGTTGAAATTGTACGTGCAAAATTGGCGCTTTTGAACACACATACACTGTCGGAAAAGAACGTCTGCAGTTGTGTGCTTCACGATGAATCGCAAGGACATGATTGCAGTGGCGTTAGTATTTGCTTTAAAAAAGAAATCACGAAATGCGCAAGAGACAGGTTATTAAAAAGAAACGAATTTTTCCATGTCAATTCATCAAAAGAGTTCAAACTGGAAAAAGGTAAATATCTCCACTTTATCCTGCAAAATATTTACTAATGAATTTCTTAAAGGTGACTGACTAAAAATTCCGTTGATAATCGTGACGTATTATAAATACATAGAAAAGTACTATTTGGGTGACAAATCAAAGGATGCAGGTACCTTTCGCATTTAAACATTTTCGTTTTCTTTGTTCAGAAACTTAATGTTAGATGGCAGTGCTGTATTCCGTTATGTTGTTAGGATGTAGTCAACAGATTACAATATAAATCAAACAGATACAAGTACTTTCTAAGATCATATGGGCTTTGAAGAATTGACGTAGTCAATTGACTACACGGTGAACGAAAGGAAGGAGGAATATTCAAGGGAATATCTTGAAAATTTTATTTTCCTTAAATTTGTCAACGATTTATCCAAAAATTCAATAGTATAATCTTTATTCCACATTCTTGTATTGGCCATTTTGCAGAACGACTATGTTTTTCACGACGGATTTCAATGAATACCACATACACTAGCAGACTTGCACGAACACGTTAGCCTGTACGGGTAAAATCTTAGGTCATGTCGGAGATGAAGAACGTCGGTTAACATCGTCGTGATTGGCCCATACACTAGCAATTTTGTACGCGCAATTTTAACTGTTCGGTTAAGATTGTCGTGTTTACCCGTAGTGTATGGGGGGCTTTAGGTACGTGTGACGGATTGATACGTTACACGTAACGTAACGAAACCCACGTATCGCTTCTGCACAAGCGCCTTGCGAAACGGATACGGATAAGTGGTGATTTTTAGAACTGCTTTATGTCCCTATTGTCGGCGAAGATGTAAATTTTCTCATTCTTTTTGACTAATTCCCACACAGCCGAACTTGTCGATCCCAGCATTTTCTAATCACTTTTCGATATCATGAACATTGATTGTAGAAAAATATTTACGAAACGATCTAACTTGGAAAATCCTAAACATCCAGCCCTGTTTTATTCACAGAATCACTTTAATTGACGCTTAGAAGAACTCTTCTTCTTTGTTATTCAAATACATTTTCCAAATGCATATTTATTGCTCATTATTCTCCTTTTATATATTGGCAGCTCTGCGTTTAGAAGTATCGATAATTAGCAATCATTGAAAGCGCGTGAATAAATAATACTCTTCAATTATATACGTTTCCGCTATTTCGATACTTGTTTGTTCATATTCAATTGATTGTGCCTACGATGTTAAACTCTATCGTTCTCGAATAACTATTTGAGCGATTTTTCACACTCGAATAGAATCAGATAATTGTAACATTCCAATTGAATCATGATTTGAGCTTAAACAATCTTGGTAAAAGCCAATTTATTCCTCCCAATAGAAGAGAAAATGCAATCATTTGGTAAACAGCGTTGTATCAAACAATGGGTGGGTATAGAACAAAGCTACTAGTATTTAGAGAAACTGGCCTTTATATTCTCATAAATCTGTACTCTTACATACTGCATCAAATTGGTATTATTGGCCTTTTTAAATTCCACAGGAAGAATAAATTACCTTATTGAGTGAATACAAGACAAATAATAGGATCGTACTGGTATCAATGTAGAAGACATGACAGTAAGAGGACTAGTCATGAGGAGATGTTCACAAGGAGGAGTCTTACCATCCCTTCTGTGGAACACAGTCCTGGATACCCTGATTAATCACCTCAACAATAATGGATTCTACACAATTGCATACGCAGATGAGATAGTTATCTTGCAGACTGACAAAATTGTGAACACAATGTGCGATAGAGCGCAGGATGGGCTTAAATTAATTGAAACATGGTGTAAGGAACACTCACTGTCGATCAATCCCAGGAAGACTGAGATGGTCCAGGAAAGAAGATTATCGGGTTTAAAACCTCCCGAAACCTTCAAAAGCAAACTAAACTTCTCGAAAAAGGTGTAATACCTTGATATTACTCTCGACAGGAAACTAACATGGAACTCTCACCTACACAGCAGAGCAAAAAGAGCATATGTGGCTTATGAGCAATGTCGGAGGACAGTGGGACGCACATGGGGTCTATCTCCCCGTGCGGTCACCTGGATCTACACTGCAATAATAAGACCCCTGTTAACGTATGGAGTAATTGCATGGGGACCGAAGAATTTACAAGCAACGGCCATCCAAAAAACAAATCAATTACAGCGAATGGCTTGTTTAAACATCACAGGAGCAACATAACAATCTGCACTCTTAGTAGACAAGCCCTATTAGCCTTGAACAAACAACATGTTATTTATTGGTCAATAATTTTTAAATTCACATTAACAAATTAATAATGGCAATAACATATCCCAAGTATGGATTGTATAAACGAATTTTGTGAATTGCAGAGGTTCAAACAGCTTTGCAATAGTCAAAATTATATTGATGTATTCAATAAATGCCCTAGTATAATATTGTGAAAAACTTTTTCAGTCAAACTCCAATCAATATATACTAATACGTTGAAATTATTTATTATTTTCATAATAGTTATAAGAGGGTCCCTATAACGGTTAAAAATACATTTGGTATATGAAACATTAGCATTGTGCCAGTGCGACGTCCAGGAACATTAAATGGAATAGATGAAAGAATTTCAGGGCAGTTAATTTTACCATTAAGAACTTTGTAAAGGAACATAACAGCAGATAATGTTCTTCTTTGCTCTAGCGATAAAGTTTTGAACTGATATCTCAAATGACTTGATCTAACTCTATTATAGTCCGGCCAGGTACGATATTTCTTATAGTATAAGTGTCTGAGGAACTTGTTCTGGACCTTTTCTACCATTTCCAAAGTAGATATGTATTCTGAAAACCAAATGATTGAAGCAAATTCTAATTTAGGTCTTACTAGAGCAAAGTAGAGGGATTTTATAGTGTTGATATCATTAAAGTTTGCCGTTTGTCTCATTACAAACCCTAAATATTTATTGGCAGCAGAAACTATATTTTTCAGATGTGTAGCACAAGAAAAGACGTTATTGTACGTTACGCCCAGATCTTTAGTTTCTGTACATCTTATCAACGCATCTCCTCCCATCTCGTAGTCAAATAAAATGGGATCGAGTAATACTCATCACCTTACATTTACTAATATTAAAATGCAATTTGTTAATTAGACTCCATTCATAAATATTGTGTATATCCTTTTGTAGCATAACACAGTCTCTGACTGAGTTTATTCTTATGAAAATTCTAAGATCATCTGCAAACAATAAGCTCATAGTATTGTTAAGAACAGAAGGTAAATCATTGATAAATATAATGAATAAGAGAGGACCAAGATTGCAACCTTGCGGCACTCCGGAATTTGCATGGTATTTCCCAGTAACATTTCCATTATGTCTGACGACGAATTTTCTTTTCTGAATAGCTTTTAATTAATTCGATAAAGTCAGCATTTAACCCGTAACTTACTAGTTTTTTCAACAGCACATCATGATTTACGCGATCGAACGCTTTCCGAAAATCAGTATAGATCGTGTCCATTTGTGATTTAGCACCTAATGTTTCGTGTGCTTGATTTCCGAATAATGACAAATTTGTGTTAATAAATTTATATGACATAAAGCCATGCTGTTGGGATACTATATACTTTTCTATATAGTTATATAATTTGATATAAATAATTTGCTCTAATAGTTTAGATGGAGCACACATTATCAAGATAGGTCGATAATTTTCTATATTAATTTTTCCACCAGATTTATATCGGAGCTAGTACTAGAGTGCCACCAAGATTTAGCTAACGCCGGCAGATAATAATATTATCCTGAGGTGGGTTAAAGGGCACGACAGGAGTAAAAGTAATCGCATTGCCGATTCTTTAGCCAGGGAAGCGATTGAACTGAAAATTTTAGGACCCAGTGACACCTACGGCCTAACGACTTCAACAATTGCGGAACTAGCCAAACGTTTCACCCCTGCTCAATCCCTTAAGAGATGGGATGGAATCAAAGGATGCAGTCTTGCCAGGATCACCCTGGGCGACCCTGGGAAGCTGGCACCGAAGAAATATTTGACGATGACCAGGAAAAACCTACATTTAATAGTAGGATTTCTTACTGGCCACTGTCAACTAAGAAAACACCTCCATACTATGGGACTAGTGGACACACCTCTATGCAGGATGTGTGAACAGGAAGATGAAATTGTCAGGAATGTCATATGCGTCCGGAGCTATCGTCAATAAGAGAGTGTGTGTTAGGTGAGTCTTGGCCTACACCTACCGATATGAAGGAGATGTCTCCTAGTGATCTGTCCACCTTCCTGAGAAGGACAGGATAGACGATGATATAGGAGGACAACTTCTCGGGAGGATGTACAATGGGTCACATGTGGCCTAAGTGCTGTGAGCCTACACTCACCCTCCCTTCTCTACTGATACAGATACTAATTTCTACAGTATAATTAAAAGTACGAGTCGGGAAATGAGACTAAAATCTGATGAGTGTAACATTCCAATTGAATCTTGACTTGAGCTTAAAGAATCTTGGTAAACGCCAATTTATTATTCCCAATGAAGGAGAAAAGGTTCAATGTACAAAGAAGCATTGAACAAACTGCACAAAAACAATCATTCGGTAAACAACGTTGTATCAAGTATTGGGTTGTTATAAAACAAACCTAATAGTATTTAGAGAAGCGTAATCACTATCAACTTCATTGAAGTCCTTACTTTTAAACCAAAATATATCACTTGTTTGTTAGCGTAATTATAAGTAATTCATTTTTCTAACTTTATAATGAAGATTGGATTATTCGAGAACTACTTACTTCCCTCATACTCCTTATTTACGCTTATCAATATATACGGGTAGAACGAGCACTTTGTGTTAATATTTCATACACCCTTATAATCTCAAGAGAGAGGTAAAACTTTTGCCGATGTCATTTTCATAGCAAAAACTTTACTGTCATTCATTGTTATGTTCCGGCGTAAAAGTTGGAAAGTTGAAATCATAAATTTTTCCGTAAAATCTTGATGTTTGGCATTCAGGATAAAACTTATGGATTCCCATAGGAACAAATCTTATATCAAAAGGTCGTCATAAATAAAATTTGTTTCAAC
This sequence comes from Galerucella calmariensis, assembly GCA_910591675.1. Classification (NCBI taxonomy): domain Eukaryota; kingdom Metazoa; phylum Arthropoda; class Insecta; order Coleoptera; family Chrysomelidae; genus Galerucella; species Galerucella calmariensis. The sequence continues at coordinate 12,432 of CAJUYG010003399.1, forward strand.
TCAATTATAAAGTCTTGCTTTTTTTTTGAAGATGTATAACGCTGAAGATTTATGGAAATACCAAAAAGCTCACTTAGATCTGTTCGTATGATTTTATTCACATTAAAAAGTCAATTGCTATGGGGTATGTAACTTGAGATAATTTATATCGAGGTCGGTAGTAGCTTTAATTGAAATTCACTGATAAATGATGCAGATATTTAACTAACTCTCATTTCTCTTCTAAAACCAAAAGAGGTACAAGGTGCTGCCGTAATCTAAGATATTCATCAAGTAGTTTGTATAGCTGGAAACCGACGCGGCGTGGCTAGGCCGATTATTAGTGTAAAGTTAAGGAGATGTGTTTGTAAGCTTCCTTTAAGTGGATTACTAGCGTTACTTGCTTCTCCTAAGTTATTTTTAATTGGATATTAAAGTTTTGGATGGTTTATTGTTAAATCTGGACTATCATGGTTAGGTTACTTTATCTTCTCGTTACAATATATATTTGAGAATAGTACAAGGGTTGTCTTTTATATTTCTTTGTGCTTGCTAAAGGTGTATCCATTAAATTTGTACTATCTAATTTGACTATCGAAATATTGTTTAATCGTTCATGAAAACATGCTCTAATATTATTCCGAAACTAACGTAATAAATTATAGACTATGAGCCCATGCCCGAGAAAAAGATTTATTTGTGACAATCAAAATCTTATTATGTGAAATAAATATGATTTTCCATATGGTCTAACTAATATTTAATTTGTTTCAAGTTCGGAAAGTTATATTGTTGATGAATAAAAACATATTCATTGTCATCAATAAAATGAGTTATCTATCGAAAATTACATTTATTCTTGTGAAAATGTATCATATTTATCTCCATCAACATTTATTGAGGTATATTGACAAAATAGTTATATTAATCTTTGAAAGCATTTGAATTAAATGAAGTAGTTTTCCAATAACAGATACTTATTTTTGCAAGCTAACAATATTGTTTTATTATGAAAAAATTACAGAAATGGCAGAATGATTTTTTTTATCATGAATAAATGTATTGTATCGGTAAAATATATTTCTTCACCATAAAAAAGTATATTGTCTCAGTGAACGATATGTTTTTTATTCGAGGTATCTTTCCAGCAAATTATATTTTTTTGTTGGAAACAGATGTTCCTTCTTCAAGAAAATTATTAATTTTTACTAAAATTCAACATATTCATCATAACCGAACCATAATTTTCATAAACAATATATTGCCTTATAGTGAAAAAATATATTTTCCTAAAAAGCCGAATTATTTATGGTATTGTTTTTTGTTTATGAAAGTTACATACATGCACTATTTAATACACTGAGCTTTGGAAATGTTTCTAAATATTTGGAAATATATTAAAAGTTCACGGTGTATTAAGTAGTATAGGTAACTTCCACACGGTTCTCTAAATAATTAGGTTACTTCGGAAAATATATTTTTCACAAATATTTGTCTAAGCTGTTTCCAGACTATGTCGAACAACAAAGTTGACTTTCGTTTTGTATGTGTGGACTAGTCGATCGAATTCGTCGATGGTTAGTCTGGACACGGATTAAAATTACAGTATTTGTATGACAAACATGTTTAAATCTAATAAAAATCAATACTCTCTATTTATGCATAATACTGTTTAGTAGGAAAGCAGGATAGGAATAAAAAACTTGCGGCTGAATATTTTGATCTATTTAAAAGAAAACTATACATTTTCAAAATAGATACCATACATTTATAAAATGGAAACCATACATTGTTAAAATTAAACATACATACATGATCTAAAACATAACCAACAATGGTATCCACAAGATAGCCTTGTCTATCCTTAAGTGTGCTCATTAATGCTTTCCCCATAGTAGTTTTTTGGAGTTCTTGGAGTAGATCTGACAGGTTTAATTCAGAAATGTGTATGTTTGAGGTAAATTTCGCTTGCTTGCTACTTCTACCTACTTAAATATAATTGTCATTTATTTCCTCACCTTCAAAGATATCTAACAATTATTGTAATCGCCATGAGTTTAACAATTCATTCATTCTAGTATTAAACTTATTTTTGTCCAGAGCACTTTAACCACATACTTCACAAAAACAAAATAATTGGTAAAATTGCAAAAACTGATCTAATTTCACATGCAGACTGACGCCAAACGTATACAGGTGTCAGGTGGTGACCGTTACTGAATAATAGGGAAGGGTGGGGTGAGAATTCTTTGTTTCAATTGCCACATAATTTGTAGGCTAATGTGATTTCTTACGGGTGAAGAAACATGTGATTTGTAGCAAATAAGTTTTTTTCTCGTAATAATAAATGTACAATTATACTGAAATACTTATTTTTCGGTATAAAGTAGATCTTATTTGAGGCTAATAATCTATAGGCTTATTTAAAAAATGTAAATTTCTGTCAAAACTGTCAAATGATTTACTATGAATATTTAATTTCTTGTTTTAAAGTGATGGAATATTATTGAAGATGTTAGGTTTTTTTGGTAATGAAAACAATTTTTACCCAAATAGAATTGTTATATTTTATAAAAAAAAATATTATATTGTGCTTCGTAGACTGTTATAGTTTTTGAAGAACAATTGTATGAAGGTGTGCATAAAGGAAAACAAATTTTCTTACATTGAAGAAATTACACTCGAATAAATCATTTTTTTATATATGTAAATTTCCCAATATTTTCACGTTAATATGGCTTCTTAATAATAAATAAGCAATGTTAGTTTCAAACAAAGGGGGGTCGAACAAATCAGTTTATTTGTCTATAAATAACTCTTCTCTCGGTGTGAGGAAAAAAGTGTCGCGATTTGAAACAGCAGCAAACCCATTCAAAACGATAGTTTATCATGCCACCATCAGCTCCAGCACTATGGCGTACATTTTCTCTTGTGCAGAAAAGCGCAGTGGAAAACTGAACATTTTATTTACCACCCCCTAAAAATGTTATGAAACTTTACGCTGTTTGTTACATTTAATAGTAAAAGAGAAGAGCGATAGAGTTCTGTGGGTGTCGCCGAAAATTTCGATAATTGTATGGCTTTGCAAAGTATGCGAATAGCTGTTCCATCCGATATAGTTCACATTTTCTGTACATATTTTCACCGACCTTTCCTACTTCATGTAAATGTTTGCTCGAAACACAATGTCCTACGACTGAGTAAGTGTCCTCAAAGACCTCTTATCCAGTTTTAATAACCTGCTTGGGAGTTCCTTATCTACCTGGTTTAGTAAACTCTTACCTTTTTTCAACTTCCAATAATTGTATTAGTCTTTTTCCTGCCAGTTCCGGAACTGTCCGCCAATTCTTTACTTGCATTACCCTCATGTTATTTCAGTCTATCAATAGATTCTTTACATTGTTTTATCAGTAGCTCGTAGACGGATAACATATACCTTGTACTGATGAGGCGCGAATACGCCGAAACCGGTCTACAAGCTATGCCGTCCCTTATAATTGCATACCAGTAGAAAAAATGCCTTCAATTTTCAGATGATTTTTTTTGAGTAGGAAAATCATGGAAAATATAATATTTCCTACGGCTTTTCACAAAACTTTTTTTGTACGGCACTACTGTGTTATTTATGTGTTGTATCTGTATCTGTAGAGTAGGGAGGGTGAGTGTGTAGGCTCACAGCACTTAGGCCACATGTGATCCATTGTACATCCTCCCGAGGAGTTGTCCTCCTAGGTCATTGTCCATCCTGTCCTTCTCAGGAAGGTGGACAGGTCACTAGGAGACATCTCCTTTATATCGGTAGGTGTAGGCCAAAACTCACCGAACCAACACACTCTCTTATTGACGATAACTCCGGACACTTGCATAAGACATGCCTGACAGTTTCATCTTCCTGTTCACACATCCTGCATAGGGGTGTGTCCACTAGCCCCATAGTATGGAGGTGTTTCCTTAGTTGACAGTGACCAGTCAGAAATCCTACTGTTAAACGTAGGTTTTTCCTGGTCATCGCCAAATATTTCTTCGGCGCCAGCTTCCCAGGGTCGCCCAGGGTGATCCTGGCAATTGATTCCATCCCATCTCTTTGGGTGTAACGTTTGGCTAGTTCCGCAATTGTCGAAGTCGTTAGGCCGTAGGTGTCACTGGGTCCTAGAAGTTAAGTCCAGCGGCTTCCCTGGCTAAAGAACCAGCAATGCGATTTCCTTTACTCCTGTCGTGCCCTTTAACCCACCTCAGGATAATATTGTTATCTGCCGAGGCGTCAGCTAAATCTTGGTGGCACTCTAGTACTAGCCTCGATATAAAACGTTGTCTGTTCAAGGCTAATAGGGCTTGTCTACTATCAATGCAGATTATTATGTTTTTGCCAGAAATTCCTCTTCTGGTTATATAATCTAGTTGTATAATCTGGTTGTATAATCTACAGAAACAAATGCCGTACAGTTTCAAATCACCTTTTTAGAGGGTAGAAAAAAATTGTTTTCAAAAATTTTCCTAGACTTCCCGAACAATTATTTTTGAACGTCATAGAGTCTGGACCGATTTCCTATGATTCTACTATCAAATGTAACAAACGGCGTACAGTTTCATCACATTTTCAGCGGGTGGAAAATAAAATGTTCGGTTTTCCACTGTGCTTTTCTGCACAAGAGAAAATGTACGCCATAGTGCTGGAACTGATGGTGGCATGATAAACTATCGTTCTGAATGGGTTTGCTGTTGTTTCAAATCGCGACACTTTTTTCCCGTGGGCTCATAGTCTATTATTATGGTTACTAATATATTATGAGTAACTAAGGTTTTATGTAGCTATTTCATATAAAATGTCTTCATTTTCAATGATATAATATTATGATGAAATTATTTTCAACTAGCAATGATTTATTCATTTAAAATTTTGGCGAGTGCGCCGGGTAGCTGAAATGCTCAAAACATACGAATAAAGAAGATAGAGGTTCATTTTGTAAATATAGTTTCTCACTTAATTATATTAAATTCAAAACACAATTCCAATATTTCTCAGTCCACATTTATATTGCTACCCTCTAATCTTTAATGTATTAAACTGGATCTGAGTCAGTGAAAATAGATAATTGATACAATTTCAAATTGACGAATTTCATTAAATATACGTGGAAATAGATTAGATAATAATATACTGGTATTCACAAATAACACCTGCACGTTATACTAAGCCTATGCTATGTGAACTATTTATGTATTCAGCCGATTGTCATAGCAGCATGTCAAAAATTGAAATGAAGGAATCTAATTGTTTATACATTGTTTTTAAACTAGGAGGAGCATTTAAAGAAACCTAACTCACGCCACTAAAAGTTACTAGATTAAGAGGGTGTTCCGAAATGTTCGTGTTCAGACTTTTCGAACTAATTGACAGTTATGTGACATGTGTATTATATTGCTCGCAGGTGTCGTGTTCAATGAGGGATCAATGCAAGTTTAGAATTTAAATCATTATTGGCCTTATTGGCCACAGGCCACAGCGAAAGTTGTAACCAAATGCATTATTATTTGAACAAAAGTTATTCATGTCAAATTGGATGATATAAATATGTACAAAAAAGCCACTGTATGTTTAAATTATTCTCCATTCACATTTGAGCACGAACTAGAAGTCAACAGAAGTTTTGATATCGAAAAATACCATAATACCATGTTCTTTAATGTAAGTAAAACTTGATGTAGTTTACTTGGAAATTCATATTATTAACAAGAAAAAACAAGCATATTAGATTTTGTTTATCAAACTGAATGAATGATAAAAATAGCACTTAACTTAGTTGGAATATAATACTCAGTTAAAAATAAAACAACAAACGTGAAAAATATGTATCTAATAAAGATTGAGGTTATGATACTCTTATATTGAACACAAAACTGACAAATGTCAGTTGTATCAAAAAAGCTGTGTGAAACGGGCGGCAATTTAAACAATCACTAGGCTGCTAAAATGCCATCTTAAATTCAAATCGCTCCTCTTAGTTTAAAAACAAGGTACCTATAGAACATAAATTTACATAACTTCCACTGTGTATAGTGTGTTTAAATATTATTTGTATAGATCACAAAAATTCAATTGTTTATTTAACATGAAACATATATCCGAAACTTATTTCTTCCATTATAAACGTCTTAAAATGGACTCGAAAAAAAAATGGGACCTCGATCCCCTGTCAATTCTGTCTGGGTAAACAAAGGAGATAAGTATTATATTCCTGTTGCACGCTAATATACAATCCTTGTTTCCTCTCACATTTCCTTTCTTGAAGTGTTGATACGTACAGTCTGCACTCGAGTGAAAAATGATGAGAATGGACACGTGTCTACGATAATATTACCTGCCATTACCTGGACCACCGACTCCAATTCATATAAAGAACAATATTGAATATGCTCTTGAAGTTGTATTATTCTTCATTTAAGAACAACAAACGAAGTAGGTGTAACTGTTTTTGTAACACTAGTAGGTATTGATAATTATTTATAGAACGGTATTTTGGAACTGCCTTTATATGCCATAGAAAACTCGAAGATTGAATGCTTCATTGTTAATAACACTGGTCAACAACATTTTTCAACTTTTGAGTTTAAAATACCTCCTCTTATCGTTAAGACATATTACTTTCAGATATGATTAAGGGGCCTATTCTGTAATTAGTAACGATGTCGTTCGTGGACGATTATCGTTACTGAACGACTTTATATATTCAGTATCGTAACGACCGCTGTGAGATAACGACAAAATGGCTGATATTATGTCGTTGACGAACGTCAGCTATGCAGCAGTCGTAATCGGGTTAGCCAGTCTTTGGTTAAGAGGTTTGTTGTGTTTTTTTTCAATATCTTGAAAACGTTGTTCCTTATACAAAGATCATCTTTTATTTAAGATGGATCAACGGCTACGTATTGTTTTGGATGAATTGAATAGAAGGTAAATTCATATAAGGGTTGAAAAATAATCTAAACTATACACATGTAATATTTTTAGACAGACACGAAGGACTAATTTCGTGTCTTAAGAGACCGAAGTAACCCCTTTGAGTTGCCTGAGAAAGTGTTCCGGCAGATGTATCGACTAAACAGTGAAGCTGCTTATGAATTATTCCAGAACTTGTTGCCTTATTTGAATCATGGTAGTCGTAATACTAGAACACCTCCCATAGTTAGGTTTTTCACAACCATTATTCATTTCTTAGCTCATGGGAGTTATAAAAAATCTGTGGGTGTAGATTATTCAAATGGGTCATCACAATCTAACGTTAGCCGATCAATTTGTTGTCCCTGAAGGCTTCATTTGTACTCAATTCATCCAAATACATTATATATTGTGACCTTGTTGTCTTAAAGGACGGACTTTTATTTTTGTCTTTTTCCATAATAAAAGTTACGTGAATGTCAATCAAAAATCCTTTCCTAACCTAACAAAACAGCTACAGATGTCAAAAATTATACCAACCTTTATAAAATTGTAAAAATATTATCGTTATGTTTTGTCCCTAGATTTCAACGTAACGACATTATTACAGAATCTTACTCGGAAAATTATCGGTAACATAATAATCGTTACCGTAACGACGTCGTTGCATAACGACAAGTTACAGAATAGGCACCTAAATCTAGCTTTTGTCTCACAGCTGCTTTTAGTAAAATTGAGTCTTAGGAATAGATTAAATTACAAAAGAGTCAATTGGTCTGTCTAGTCTTACCATACTGTTACCTTCAAGATCTATTAGATACAGCCTACATCTTCATTTTCGTCCAAAAGATTTGTTAGGCTTCTGTTTCTTTTGAAGATAGGTCTGTAACCTAATTAGACTATACAATCTGCTTGTTCCAATTTCCTTATTCCTATAATGAACCGCGTTAAAAATATTCATATTAAATTTTTTGGGTCTGAACCACTGGTTATTGGTTGATTATTATTATTTTGGGTTTCTGTGATTCTTCCTGCAAGTTTTTTGGCCTCACATTTTTCTCTCAAACACTACATCAGTGTTTGTATACATTACAGGATATAAAAGAATATCAACCACGAAAAAAAGACAACAATGCTTCTCTGAAGATTTCTTTCTTATTTTCGATTTATTACAGATACAATACTTTTCCAATAACTTTCTTTCGCTGAACAAAAAAGTGGTAATTATAGAACAACAGCTTGCAATTAAAATTTTTCCTATTCATTCATAGTATTTCCAGGTTCCGAAGTGTATTGTTGAAGATAACAAAACCTGATCGTTTGTTCAGTGAAACAATAGAGCCAACAATTCACCCGAAACTCTGACTATACTTCTTACCATTACAAAGACTGTGTACTTAACCAGATATTTTTTTTGGAATTGAATAAATGTATTGATGGGTGAGAAGTATTTCGTAGCTCGTATTACACGCATTGGGTGAATGACATATCAAAAAATTATTATCATATTTATCGCCAAAAATCATGTATATATGGTATAATCAATAGCCTCCTTGGTGTGCGTCATCGTTTGTGACGTATATCCGGGTTTTGAGTATTGTTGCTTTCGTTTATTTGGGCTTCAAGCACTTGTGCGTGACGCCTCAGTCGTCACGACTTTTGAGCAAATCGAACACGATTTTTTAGGATGCTCAAAACCACCTGATATGTGCCAATGCCAATGAATTTCCTGTGTTGTTAGAAGAACAGCTTTCAATTATAATGTTTTTGATAAGAAAATTTTGCATATTTAGATATTTTTAGTAAGGTTTAAATCGTATTAAATCGTAATCGGCACAATCTTAACCTTTAAATAAACGTCAAACTGGACAAACTTCAAATTTAATGTCCGTGGCTTGAAGCTCATACCACAGAGTACACCATCTAACAAGAGACGAAAGCTTTGTCGGTTCTTTTGAAGTCGGACTTACACGATATTGAGCGGAAATACGTCGAGGCATTGACACATAAACTGAGTTAACTGTATAAACCCTCACTTCGTGGAATCTACTCATTATATGGTTTTAAATGAAACTAACTATTTCTAAATGACTCCACAATATATTTGTAAAAATGTGTAAATTGTAAGTGAATTATTTGCTTGGTTGAAGTCGGTGAATTCGCTTGGAGTATTGGTGATTTTGCTAGTCTTCTTTGTAACGGTTAGCCTGGATACAAAGATAAGCTGCTTTTCTTGTGTATTTGATGTATATCCGGCTCGAAGGACCATAAATTTATGTGCAATTATACACATAAGAATGTTATTCCAAATTTTTATTAAATAATTCTAAAAATATTTAACGCAAAACATTTCATTGATGTATTAAAATTAGACAATTCTTGACAGTGCTTTAATTTTTTGACTTCTGATAGTCTAGAGTTTGCACTTAAATCA
>CAJUYG010003400.1:0-21773 GCA_910591675.1 Galerucella calmariensis
GGGAAGATCTCACGCACGCGCTTGCCAATAAGAAGTCAGCTGAACGATACAAATCACCAATTATGTAATTCGGAGGGTGTGGTCATTATGGTTTTCGTACAACGCTGCCAGAGCTTCAAAAAGCCCATAACATATTTGGAAAAGTGTTCATCTTTAAATACAACAAGTACATTATAAAATTAACGTTTAATCATATTTTTAATATTGTTGATAATAAAAAGACCTTTTTCTAATTATTATCACTACATATTAAGCACTTCAGTTTTTTCATAGTTAAATGTGGCAATGTCGAATGTTTTCGACTGTATTCCTTTCACGGTTTCAGATAAACTTGCCAAAGTATACCTATTCATACAAAGAATTTTGCTCTAGTATGTACCAAAAGTGTAGATAAATCCATTGGGAAATGATTACAAAACCTTTCAGGATAGTGTTTTGGTTATTCGAACGAGATATAGTGAGCTCCACATTTAGTAAGGAGAATTAAAATTCGTAGTGACAAGAATTTTATCTTCACTAACCGACAATATTTTGGAAACTGTTCTCAAAATTTTGTCTTACAAATCGCAAAACGAACCCCTCTACTATATAAAATGTACTCCACCTTGACGCTGCACAATTTCTTTTCCTCATACATTGATAATATACACCCCAAAAAATTATCGCATCACTCATTATTTTTTAAATATTTTAAATTTTATTATTATCACGAATTAAAACACCAATAGATACGCCTTTTGCATTATATCAGTTTAATCTACAGAGGACAATAAGTTTGATTTACCAAAACATAGAAAACATCTATACAAACAAATGAACGGTGCTCAAACTAAAATCAGCCAATGAATTTCTAATAGCGTGTGTTACCGCCCCTCGCTCTAATTACAGCTTCTATCCGTCTTGGAAGGCTTCCAAACATTTTCTGGATGTATCCTTGCGGCATGTTTTCCCAGAAGTTGAAAAGAACATTTTTAAGATCATCTAGTGTTCTTATTGGTGCCGGATGTTGCTGAATTTGCCATCCTCGATGATTTCAGGTATGCTTTATTTGGTTAAGGTCCGGGCTATGTTCAGGCCAATTCAGGGTGGGTATCTCGATCTCTTCTAAGTACTGCCGAACCAGTCTAGCAGCGTGTAGACGAGCATTATCGTGCATTAGCACAGAGTTGTCACCGATATGAGGCATATAGGGCACTACATGGGGTTCTAGGATATTGGTTATGTACCTGTCAGCATTTAGTCTTCCATCATTCACTGGTACTAACTCCGTGCGACCCTTGAAAGAAATTCCTCCCCAAACCATAATAGAGCACCCACCAAAGCTTTCAGTTTGACAAAAATTAGCCTGATCGTGCCGTTCACTACGTCGCCCATATACTGGTACACGCCTATCTGATGAATACAGACAAAATCTTAATTCATCCGTGAATAAAATATGGGACCAATCTTGAATATTCCAATTTGCGTGTTCTCGAGCAAATTCCAATCTTGCTACTCGATGTTCTCTGGTAAAACGTGGACCTCTAGCTGGCACACTGGCTCGTATACCCGCTTCTTTCAGCCTATTTAAAACTGTTTGTAGGCTTATTCGGACATTACGAGCAGCCAACAGATCTGTTTGCAACCTTCAAGCGGTGGTATGCCTAACTCTTCACGCCGTTAACCTCAAATTACGATTATCTACTACCGAAGTTACCCTTGTCCGGGTCTTCTGGTTAGCTGCCCTGTTTCTTGGTAGCGAATAACAACTCTGGATATGGTGCTTTGTTGAACTCCAATTACCCCGGCGACGTATCTTTGACTGCGTCCATCTTGTATGAGCGCGATAATTCTAGCGGTCTTTTCATTCGTCACATGTCTTGTTAAACGTTAAGGCACATTTATTATTAACAAAATAAATTTAAATTTCCACTATACAATAACACAATTTGCCTAGAAAGTTCTCGATCTCAATGCATTCTCCAAGACAGAAATGATTTACTCGACCATTTTTGCTTCCAAAAAAATTTGAAAGAAATTGTGATAATTTTTTTCTCATGATAAAAAACGAGAAATATCTATTAAGTTGATACATATACAGATTGTCACAAAAAACTAAAATTTAGTATTAAAAATATCCTGAAATACCAGTGATGCGATGGTTTTTGTGGTGTGTTGTATTATTTTTGATAAACAATCCTTCCGTTAACACCAGCTCAGATATTGAATTATATTGTTCATTACAGGATATGCAGCACCATTTTGTGGGTTGGGTCGATTGGAATCTAGCACTAGACGTAACAAGAGGACCCACTTATATAAGTAATAGAGTTGATGCACCGATAATAGTGAATAAGACTGCTGATGAATTTTACAAACAACCAACGTTTTACGCATTAGGACATTTCTCTAAATTTGTACCTAGAGGCTCAATTCGAATTGATGTATCTTTCAATAATAATAATTCAATACCAACAACAGCATTTTTAAGACCCGACGAAGGAATTGTGGTGATTTTTCTAAATAAGTACGTTTTTTTTTAAATATATAGGAGGTTTATGATAATCTTTTCATATTGTTGAAGCCAGTACTTCTTAAACTTTCAAAACAATGTCTCTAACGCCCCATTTCCAAGAATATTTAGTATAGCTGGGGGTGAGCGATAATTTGGGCACATTTCATACTATGTACTATTCCGATAAGCTCGCAAAGTTTTTGTTCTGCTGAATCCATAAAATCTGGTGGGTATATTTGCATTCCCTCCTCTGGAGTGAATGTATTGATGTGATTTCAGCGTTATCTCCAGTCCAGAATTATGCTCTTGAAGCTTCTGGTGGAATGATACCTAAGCGGTCTGATATTGTCCCTTTTAATTACGAATCAGTATGTTTGGTTATATCTGGCAGATATACCAACCCTGTTCAACTTAGAAGTGTAATTTATTGTCGGGGCATATAGCTCGAGAATTAGATGTTTTTTTTAAGTGAACGGTTTACTATTTAAAAGGTAATTTTTAAATTTGTCGGGCGTTGTTATAGTATTATCTTGACTTCTATTGATAACAAGCTCAAATATGACAATTGTTACAGGAAGCTGTAATTGAGCAAACCCCATAATTGTATGCCATATTACCAAACAAGTTCAAGCCCCAGGTGATCAATGAGATTTTGTTCCATCAATACTATCATACCAAAATCCCAACTCCGTTCCACCAGAAACTGTAATTTATTGTCTGTCGGAGCATAAAGCCCAAGAAGTAGATGTTTGTTCTAAGTGAACGGTCTACTCTTTGAGAAGTGATTTTCAAATTTGTATAGCGTCATGATAGTATAATACTAATATCTTGACATCTAATTATAGGGTTACACCAAAACACCAAAATGAATATTATACAGACCTCCCAGATTAAAGTATTATATTCCACAGTTAACGCTCCATAGTTTGTGGAAATAGAAAAATGAAAAAAATTAGCAGATATCTTGTAAAATCAACAGTTGGAGAGGAGGTTTAAAAGGTCACTAAGAATAACCTCATGCTTGAAGCTACTCTATTTAACACGAGTAGTTAGCACTACGATCTAAAATAATGATTGCAAAGCACGTCTTGCTTTCGAGGGCAATTTTGTGATGAATTAAGATTAACCAGAACATGACTTTGGAATTTTTAATGGCACTATAGGTCGAGTGACATTACATTTGACAGGGTTTTAAGTTCTGATTGTCATCACGTGCTTCCTTCCAAGGGTTGTTAAATAAAAATTTAACTACTGCTTATGAATTGAAGGAATTTATCAATTGGATAACAATCCGAACAATCCAATTTCGACTGCGCAAAATCCGGACAGTCTTAGAACAGTAATTGCATTAACCCGAATAAAGCTTTTGTCGACAGTTCCCAATGGTCCCTATATGTGAGCGTTGTCTGCAGCAGGCAAACCTACTCCTGTCATATTTTGCCTCGTACCTACGCTGACGCGATGATACATGGACGGTGAGCCTAAATCAGTACAGCACAGCTGTTTCCTTCGATCAACTTCCCACTTCTTATAATCAGAGTGTTTTCAATTGTTGCAGGTATGAAAATGATGTTAAGGTTGGTTTGGTCGACAAGCACCGTGGACAAATAAGTCTTACATTAGGTAGGCGATCGATTTCGACAGTAGTGTATTATTAAGGACAAAATAAGAAAGAGCACAGTATTTGTTTTTATATTTTGTTTATACCAACGACCTATTAAAGATAGACCAGCCATCACACATTATTACCTATACAATGTTTTGGTCGCAACATAAATCAGGGCGAGTACATTGCACAGTAGCGTATCATGTCGAAAGGGTTCATTTAAACTATTTTATGAAAATTGCTTTCATAGACTAAATAATGTAGATACGTTATTAAATTTTCGTTTGAATAAGTGGAAATTATATCAAAAACAAGCAATTTATTTAAAAGATTCCTATAGAGGATTTTGAAGTTAAAACAAGTTTTGCACTACAGATTATGTATATGTTAATATAATATGGAAAGGTTTTTTATTTTTTTATATTGATTTTACAAAACCAAGGAATAAATAAAGGTATCAAAATGATAAACCATTAGATAGAATAATTACAACAATAATCATAATACCTATTAATATTTATTGTTCTTAAGAATTATTCACAATCATATTACAAAATAAAATAACTTACTTGAAAGATGTAGCATCATGTTTCAAAACATGTTTGCCACTTAAATTAGCACATATGTCTGTTTTGAAAAAATGGTCAGAACACACCAAAGCAACTTTAACTTTGAAAATGTCCTCTTCTAACAAAAATAAATTCTGTAACCAAATTTCACGGCGAGCAACATCTCTGGGAAACCTGATAATACAAAAATAAGCAATATTATTATGAAAACAAATATTGAATCCCTAGTCTTATACCTATACTACGCTTGTGCTAATATAACCTTACCTGTGAAACGATCGTTCATCATTCTTATTCCATGTATTTTCACATACTACACATTTTCTCACCATCATAAATGTCTTAAAAGCACTTCAATATACAAATATCAATCAAATACCACTTAAAAGCTCAATTATAATTAAAATCTTATTAACAAATCTCACCAAAATGACAGAAGTAGTTCGAGGTTGCCAAACTAAAAATGTATAAACTATTTTACTTATGGCATTGATAGATAATGAAAAATCCTAACCGAAAAAACTAAGTGAGCTGGACCGTGGGTTGGTCATACCCATTTTAAATGCTCTCCACTTTTTTCTTACTTTTTAAACGGGAAATACTGCTGAAATCTTGAATATATTCATCAATTACTATTTTTGTTAAAAGAAATTCGGCATCATGTAAGAAGAGTCTCGTCCTAAATATGTTGGGGACAACCAAAATGTAAACAAGGCTGGTCTATCTTTAATAGGTCGTTGGTTTATACACTGTATATTATGCTTGTATAATAAAATCTAGTTAAACGATTCATATGACTGTTATCTATGGTTGAGCCGGGAGTAAACAGCTGTTTTTTTAACAGAATGCCATGTATTTTATCAAACACCTCAAGGGCGAGTTGTACAATAAACAGTTATCTCTTAGTTTAATTTTTATTTTTTGTTCTGCAATATCTGGTTAACGCTAACTAAAGTTTTAAAAATGACATATTTTAACCGGACAAAATTGAAGAGTTGAAACTCAATCCGGTAAATGTAACCTCACAAAATTGTTATTTTTCCATTTTTTTGACATTGTCAACCGACATTACCTACCGACCACGTATGGAAATGAATGCTTCCGGAGAGGATAGCATAGGTACGGGTGGGAGATAGTGGACTCCTGCACAAAATCTACATGAATCTCAAATCATAACCAGAAACCCCAAAGCAATATGCTTTGGCGTTTTAAAGAGAAGATTCCCTGTTTTGGTAGTGGGCATAAGATTATACTTACCGAGAGTTGAAAAAAATTGTTGTGACAGCTGCAATTTTACACAACATGGCCATTAATTGTTAAGACCACATGCCCCCTGTCAATCCTGAAGTCGAATCTGCCATAAACGTTTTAGAAAACATTAATATTGATGAACATAGATGCCACAGAATTAATGAACATGGAATAACTGGGCAACTTTTAATACATGATTATTCCCAATATTTTTTGTAAATGAACAATTTTTTTTTTAAATGAGAAATGCAGATTCAGTTCCCGGCAGTTACAGGCCATTTGATGTAATATACGAGGCTTGTTCAATTGAAACCCATCTTCGGTCCAGGAAAAATTTATTGACAAGTACAGTTACAAATAACTACCACTACAATTGAGGCACATATCCCACTGTTTCACCAACCGATGTATACCCTGCTTATAGAATTCTTGTGGCTGCTGCTGGAAGAATTCTTTCACAGCGTTTTGTACTTCTGCGTCCGACTGAAAACGGTTACCTTTTAACGCCTTTTTTAGTGGCCCAAAGATGTGAAAATCGCAAGGCAATAAATCAGGACTATAGGGTGGATGCTCTAATATCCTCCATTTCTTTCGTTGCAGATTTTCTTTCACTACGTTGGCAACATGAGGCCGAGCATTATCACATTTGGACGGATTGTTAACAACAAACGCCATTTCAAAGTCACAATACTGAAAATCGCTGTCAAATATAAACGAAATAAACAGATCAGTGTGACGTTTGCATACACTACTAATGTTGGAAAACGTCAGTTGAATGATTACAATTGTTTCCAAGGCTAACCTGACCAAAGATGGTTTTCAATTGAACATTGAACCATTGATAGGGCTGTTAATTAAGGGAGATCTTTTGTACAACTCGCTTTAACTCGGTTTAATGATAACTGATGTTTAGACTGTAACAGATTGATATGATTATTATCAATTAATCACATCAGTCCAAACATCCGTTATCATTTAATCACGTTTAGGTGTTTGATACAACGCGCCCATACTGTTAAAGAATGGACCTTCCATTGAACTTGGTCATACTCTTGTCTATTGTTTGATCCGTTTGCCTCGCACTAGCTTAATAGAATTTTATTCGAAGCACGCTGGTATCTCCTCGATAGAATGAATTGACCATTGGAATTGATCTTTTGCGTGATTCTCTACACATATTTGATCATATTCATTGAAGTAAAGACGTTAAGAATGAAATTGCCCAGGCTAGAGTACTCCACCTCAAGCAGTGGAATTTGGTACCAATTGAACTATTTTATACGCTATCACTGGAATGGGGTGTACAATTAATAATATATTGGACGCTCCCAGCATCTAAAACCCGAAGCAAAAGGTGAGAAGTTGGAAACACCTTATAAAAATTAACGTTAAGTTACAACAAAATGACTGAAATAAATCTTCTAATTCCCGAACACGTTTATCCAATTCAATTATTATTGAACAATCAATACCAAGAATGGAAATAATAATTATTCATTGAAATACTTGAAATGCAACATGAATTATATTTCAAAAAAACAAATGAAGGGAATACCAAATTGTTGTTTCGTCTCGTCGTTGAGTGAAAAAATGTCTCGTGCACGGATCGGGAACGGAGTTGGCTTGAAGATGCCTTGACTTAAACTTGTTTATTAACGTGAGGTAAAACTTGCCGTGAGATTGCTTTGAATATAACTTGCCGGCTGCGGAGCTGCGGAAAGAAGAGAAAACAAGCAAAATGAACTAAAAGAAACATTGGGAAGGAGCGAATGAATAGGTAAAGGATCAGGTAAAAAAGAAGCTTATGCTATAGCGCATACAAAATCCGAGCTCAACGTGTTAAAAATACAACTTAACAGCAATCTGTTTTACTCTATTCGTTTTGTTCTTCAAGTATACAAAAATGCAAACTAGCAAATTAGCAAATAAGCAATAAATATACAGGGTGTCTCAAAATTGACGCCCGTCCTTTCAGAATATGAATCGGGGGGCTAAAACGAATTAAAACGTAAGAATAAAAAAATTGCCTTATGTCCATGGTTACAGAGTTATTGACAAAAAACAAAGATCTAACATTCAATGTTTAAACTTAATTAAAAACGAATATTTGTTACAAAACAAGAAATTAATTCATAAAAGGTGTTCAAACAAATCGCCTCCTAAATCTAATGGATTTAGATCTGGAGATCTAGGAGGCCATAGTACGGGTCCACCTCTTCCAATCCAACAGTCGGGGAATGTTTGATTTAGTAATGTTCTCACTTGTCTACCATAATGTACAGGAGCACCATCATGTTGGAACCAACAATTCAATCTAGTTGCTAATGGCACTTAATCGAGAAATGGCAGTGGTTAATTGTCGTTTAAAAAATAGAAATACGATGCTGAATTAAGTCGGTTAGGTAACATATTTGGGCCGATCACATTATTATTTAATAATCCAGCCCAAATGTTTACTGACCATCGTCTTTGGTGACATCTTTTACGTATTAAATAAGGGTTTTCATCTCTCTACTCGTGCAAATTATAAGTATTTATAATCCCTGTCTGGGTAAATGTAGACTCATCAGTAAACATAATATTTTCTATAAAATGTGGATCATTGTTTACGTTATCCAATAACCATATACAAAAATTAATCCGAAGCTCCCTATCTCCTCCATGTAAAACTTGAACTTTTTTAAGCCTAAATGGATATAAGCCATTCCTTCTTAATAATCTATGAATGGTATCTTTTTGGAAATGCGTTTGTCTCGATGTAACTCGAAGACTTGAATTTGGTTCCGCTTCAACAAAATCAAGAATTTGCTCTTCTTGGACGACGTTGAGCGTAGAATGGCGTCCTCCCTTATTCAATCTGGGATTTAAATTACCTGTTTCCAGTCATCTTTGTTCAACCCGTCGTACTTTCGTTTTTCGTTTTTAATAAAGTGTAAACATTGAATGTTAGATCTCTGTTTTTTGTCAATAACTCTGTAACCATGGACATAACGCAATTTTTTTATTCTTACGTTTTAATTCGTTTTAGCCCCCCTATTCATATTCTGAAAGGACGGGCGTCAATTTTGAGACACCCTGTATATGCAGTGAGCACTACACTAGAAAATAACCTAGGGAAAAAACAATAATTAACTCACAAACCCTTAGAACATAAAACAGACAGGAAGGAGCATTTACCAAATAAGTTTGCGTCCAAATGGAAGGTTGCAAATGGCGAATATTCGTTTCCGTTTTGACAGTGGCGTACTGTTTGTATAGGATATGGGATATGTAAAATTTTAAAATTGTAGCTTATTGAAATGTATTAAATATATAATGTTTTACTATAAGCTGTCCTATACAGACAATATATTGTCTAGGAGCAAAGAAAATACGAATTAAGAATAATACTTCTGATAATACTTTCGTTTAAACTTATTTTCACAAAAAAACTACATAAACAATCTACGTCAGTCAACGTCTACTTCACAAATGAGTCATAATTAGGGTGTTGCAAATGGCGACTTCGTCGCATTTTCTTATACAACTAATGAAGGACAAGACTCCTTCCTGTCTGTTTTATGTTCTAAGCACAAACCAGACAAGAAAAAATTGTTCAACAAAGGTGGAGGAGAAAATATAAATAAAATGCTGCCTTTGAGGTGACGGTTAGAGGAAATTGAAATTTCGAACATCGACAGACAAAAATGGAAAAGGAATTTGATAAAAATTAATATTTTATTTTGTAGTGGCTAATGCGACAAGAAAACGGCATGCTTAGAGATTTAGTAGAAATGTGGGAGAAAGTGACTAATGAGCCACAAAAATTCACTAAATAAAATAGTCTTACGACGAAAAGGTAACAGCTGAACAGCATGTTACGTAACAAGAGTTGTAAGTAGCCCATTACGCATCACGCCATTATGCACGAAGCCGCGCAGCAGCGAGTGCATAAATTTCATGAGTGCGTAATGGGATTACAACTCGTGTAACGAACTATACTTTTTCTACGCCCATCTATTTTCTTCTGAGTGCTCATAATTTCATCTTTTTTACTACTAACTGACCTATTCGTAGGTAAAGTTGATGAAATGTTCAGATACTATATTTTGTTACAAAAATTGACAGCATAAATAAGATGACGCTTATTTACATATCAAGAAAATGCGTATAATTTTTTTAAGAATTTGTATAATGTGTTGCCGACATTTAGGGGCATCACTCTTTTAATCTAAAATGTATTTCTTCAATGCTAAAAGCTTTTATGTTTTTTCATCGATTAAAAGTATATGAATAAACCACATGAAGTAGTATGTGAATGAAAATTTGATTGTAATTTAATTAAACCAAGAAGTTCAAGTTTTCTTCTCAAAACGCACGTGTATGGTATGAGATCTCATTACGTGTATGTTATTGTTAAATGTCATTTACAAGGAATGTTGACAGTGCGATTTTTGATGTTTACAGACATATAGGCGTAGAAAAAATACTAAGTATACGATTTAGATGAGTATAGTTACTCACAAGATAGTTGATTGTTTCTGATTAACTTTTTAAATTAAAAATTTCATGAACCAGTAGGATAAATCACTGGATTCCTGGTTAGTGCAAATATCTAATAACCCTAAAACTAATAACTATATGCTTTTTATACTTCTGTGAGGTTTCACTTCAGTAATTACACCTAAGCATTGAGTAATAAAGGATTATTAGCCTGAAAAATGATTATTGCACGGTGCCTTTTTAAAAACCCATCTAATCTTTTTGCCATATCCGCTAATTCCATTTTAATTAAAATAAAAACCTACGGTAATCTGAACTAAGGATGCTAATGAATGACTTTTTTGCATAAACTGCAATAGTACAAAAATAAACGGAATAAAAAACTTCGTGTTACTTAGGGGAAACCAGAAAAAATTGATGGTATTATAATTTGAAATACACAAGGGATTGTATATTTTGAGATAATACTATATCTTAATCAGTCCAGTACCTCTGTATTTTGTTGCAATGATATAATAGTATATTATTCAACGAGCATGTAATGATGGATATTACTCATGAGAATGAAGTTCGAGTGAGTAATAGCCATTACACGAAAGTAGAATACTATACTTTTTCTATGACTGAGTGTTCACCATTCAATTCAAACGAACGAGATATTTAGAGAATATTTTATTGAAGAAACTTAATGGTTTATGTCAAACAATTCTATTTTGAGAGCTATAATGAAAACTCATTTATTGTTTACAATATTGAGGGTGAAATTTGCGCAATTGGATATATTTATACAGGGAGTAGAGGAAGATTCCAGATTTAAGTTATTATTTTTGAAGTAGTGGAGGTATTATTTTCGATGTTTTCAGACCTCGGATGAACATCCAATTCAGTCCACAATTTTTTGTGCCGTATCCATCTTGTTTTTCAGAGAATCGTCAATACATCCTTCTGCAACCGATGATGATTTCCATCCTCCGTGCCGTTTCAATCAATTCTTGAAAAAAAAAAAGAAAAATAGCCAGGCAAGTGCGAGTCGGACTCGCGCACAAAGGGTTCTGTAAAAATATCTATAATAAATTTGTAATAATTTGTAGTATGTAACAAATAGAAAAAATCCTGATACATCGGTGGGATTCCATCCCGCGATCTCTCTCCCGCTATCTTGGCGCTTTAACAACTAAGCCACAGAGACATCTAACTGTAATGATGGACTGGTTGATTTCATCAGCAGTAAATATCTTCGCTTTCTTTGGTATATATCCATCGGATTTCCTTTTCAGAAATGCTCGTAATTTCGGATATTTTTCAATATTCACATCATTTTTTATTGAAATTGTGCTTCTAAGTATGGAATACTGTGACCACAAGAAGGAAGCTTAATATTTAACTGCTAATTCGCCAAAATAGGCTAGCAGTACATTCTCCGAAAACGAATTTACATGTTTCGCTTTTCGCCAATCCATGAATATCTGGTAAACCATTTCATACCTTTTTTTAGATTTTTCGGGCAAAAGGCTAATTGTACTTAAACTGGCAGTTTGTAGAACTTCTGGTGGAGTGCAATTGAATTCGTTTTCACTTTCTGAATCCATCATTCTAACAAAAATCTCTAAATCACCTCCGGTAGGTAGGTATTGGTACTATAAAAGTCAAATTATGACATTTCATGGCGAGTCTGATTCAAACATTGCACTGCGACGCTGATTGATCATAGTCGTGTGTAATGGCATTCTTTGTCGGTGATTGGCCATATTCGTGTGTAATGAATCCATTACACACGGGGCGTGGCTTGTTTTGTGTAATGCATCCAGTTACTCAACAAAAATGTTACATAAAGAGGGTCCATTTTTCACCAGTCATAAAAAAAGAATATTACATGATTAAGTGCTTAGTACAGATTTTGCATGTCATGTGGTACTTTTTGTTAACCCTAAACTGAATTGGAGGACACGCATGAAAAGAAATTACCAGGGCAACTAGGCTTTTCTGACAATGATAAAGAGCTATGGGCAAAATATGGGGACGTTTAATGGCTTTACAGAACTGTGATCATGCCAACGATCACCCATGGTATGATAGTCTGGTTGAGGAGGAGAACAGGAGTATCCTCAGAAGTGGATGCATCAGTGGAAGCCTTTTCCGTTTGGAAGTTTTTGATGGTCATTCTTAGGCTGAAATCCAAGGGCATATGGTCTTCTAGCAATGTTCTAGGACACACAGATACTGGGGAAATCCTAGACGAACCAATATTTCACATGAGTTTGGATAGCATGACACCGTAGAACATATTCACTGAGCGGGTGGACTCCATCTGAGCGAGACATTTTTTCCAAAATAAAATGACATAATATTAGATAATGGTACTGCACCTGCTACAAAATCAATTAAACTATAATGACAAAAATATATGAAAGCCAAAGCAGCAAACATTTTTCTCTATCTCCCCTACTTTTGAAGGTTTTAATGCTTCTTTGTTTAATTATGCTGAACAGTCGGACCCACACTCAATGGTTTAATATAGTTGGATTAGTTTGTAAAATCCTGGTCCAGGTTTCAGTATTTCATAAGTATAATTTACTTAGGGAATGAAGAAAATATAAGGTGAGTACAATATTTTTTTTTTTGTTATGTTAATTCATATCGGATACTGTGAGAAGCAGTGAAATAGAATACTATTCGATTGTTGGACGTTTTTATCTATATACATTTTCCAAACTCCGAGCAGCATGCTAAATAAGCAAACAGACGTATTTTCTGATTTCAACATTAATAATGTCATTGTTAGTTTATTTATTTTGTTGGCATACACAAATGTTGACATTATATTTTATTTAAAAGTGATAATCATGAAAAAATAATAATCATCCAATGAATTCAATGTGTTTGTGGCTCCTGAATATATGTATTCATTTAATATTTGACAATATACAAAATTTCATCAATACATGAGTAAGTAAATGTTAATAATTAGGATGCTAATTTGGAGGTTTCTGTAACTCTATATCTTTCAGTGGATGTTACATTTTTTGACAGCTGTTTGATTTGATTTCCTACTAAATATGTTATGGTCTTATTCTGTAGAAATTTTTTAGCGGTAATAGCGCTATAAATTTTTAAGGTCTAATGATGTTACCCATATCTTGCAGAGCTAACGTGCTCAATGAAAGACATCCTGGAAAACATGTGAGTAACGTGTATATCCGTGATTTGATCGCAAAATTTGAACAGACGAGTGCAAATGAACTAGAGAACGCCACAAGAGTACTCGATGAATAAGCTCTAATTGAAGTTCTAGGACAATTTGAGATAGATCTCGTCACGTGTCTGCAATGACAGGAATATCAGATGAGTCGGTACGGTAAGTTTTGAAGATTCATAAATTCAGCCCCTATAAAATTAAATGTTTCCAATAATTGTCCAATGACGATCAATACCGAAGGATATAGTTTTGGGAAATTATAACTGAAAAATCCCATAATTTTGGAAAATATTTGTTTTAGTGGTGAGTGTACATTCTATCTAAATGGTAATGTGAATGAACCAAACTGTCGTTAAATTTTCCTGGGGAAGGTAGGTAGGGCATAGAGGTTCTCTCTCATGTCCTTCCACTTTCCCCTATCTACCATAAAAACAGTTTTGAATTTATTTTCATATCTCTTTTAGTTCAAGAGGTACAACACATTGTAATTTTCAAAATTGACACTCTGTATCTAGAAACCGCAATATGATCTGAAGATTTCTAATAAGATTTCTCGATTTATTAAATATAATAGTAATGCATACGAAAAAATATAAAGAAAAATGGAAATCATCTTTTGTGCTTTGTATCACCACTCGGTCGAGATATTTATTTCTGGCGCCATTGTCTGGTATCTGGGCCAACGAGAGCCTTTTCTAATCAGCTTCCGGTCCATTACTTTTCCATAATATAAAGAATTGTTGGAGCTACCGGCAAGATTCTACTCCATCAATTCCCGCACACGTACAAGAAAATAACATACGAATGATAATTATGCTTGTCAGTGACAGAGGACATACTTCAGACAGGTCCAATAACATAAATAACATCAAAAAGGAGCAGCAATGAATTTATTAAAGGATGATAGATGTAGTTATTTTATGGTTAATTTGGTATAGCATAATAATAGTATGCTACATAACAAGAGTTGTAAGAAGCTTATATTGAAAAGCTGCAATTTTACAAGCATATAATAAGCTTACAGCTTTGGTTGTGTACCATACATTCTCATTAAAAAAACATTGTTCCGCCTACCCCTATAGAAAGTACACACTTTCCCCCCTCAAATCAGGGAGGAAACTCATACTTTTCCTTCCCCTCATTTGAAGTAGGTGAGTTGTAAACGATGAAACTTGTGAATTTATTATATTCATATTGTTTCCATAATTTCTAGAACATCCTGTATATCCTGTTTTTTGGTAAAAATCAAACATTAATGTTACTTCAACGTAGTTCTTCAATACAAATTTCAACTTCAGGAATCTTAGATATACGTTTTTTGAGTTCAGAATAAGAAAAGCATAGTATGCTATGGCTCACTGACAGTAAACACGGCGATTGACTTTTGAAGTGCAAAGTCGCTACATTCATTAAACTTAGTTGAATTTTTGAAAAATGGAGAGCGATTCAAGTGATTTTGAATTTCCAAATACACCACCTAATATTAAGGAACAAGCTAACATAGCGTCATTAACCTTACTACCACAAAAATCTAAAGACAGGTATGAAAAACAATATGCACAATATAAGCAGTGGGCTGAAGACAACAAGATACATAAATATTCAGAGAATGTTTTACTGGCATATTTTTCACTACAAGGAAAATCATTGAAAGCTTCAACACTTTGAACTAAATATTCAATGCTACGCACAATGATACAAATGAAGGACAATGTCGATATTAAATATCCAAAGTTGATTGCATTTCTAAAACGTCAAAATGCCAGATACAAACCAAATAAAGCTAAAACTTTTACAAGAGAAGAAATAAATACATTCTTAATGGAAGCTACCGATGATGTTTTTTTATTAATGAAGGTAAGAAATGGAATCCCATGCAAATAATTAAATTTTTGATATAAAATATTCATAGGTAGTCCTTGTTATTGAAATTTTTGGAGCATGTCGATGTGATGAGCTTATTAAAATGACTTTGGATGATATTGAAGAGAAAAACAATCTTTTAGTCATAAATATCCACACTTCAAAATCATAAAAAAACAACTAACTTTTGTTATCAATACTACAACAGGTAACGGCCCAAATTTTGTTCAAATCGTTAAAAAGTATATCTGTCTACGTCCTAAAACTGAGCATAAACGATTGTTGGTATGCTTTAAAGCAGGCAAATGTATAAATCAAGTGGTTGGCAAAAATAGTATATTCAAAATACCACAAAAAATTGCAGAATATCTCAATCTTCCAAATGCCAAACATTACACAGGGCACAGTTTCAGAAGAACTTCAGCAACTTTGTTAGTAAACGCTGGTGGGGATATTTTAGCTCTAAAACAGCATGGCGGTTGGAAATCAACCAATATCGCAGAAGGTTATGTAGAACAATCTTACACAAAAAAAAAATTTCTGATCAAATTATGGGAAATAATGTAGAACCTGAACTTGATCAAAATCAGCCAAGCACTTCTAGAAGTTTCCACCATTACAATGTGCTAAGCGAAAATATTTCAAATACTAAAGCTCCTGTTCAAACCCTATCTTCTTCCAATGGTGTTTATATAAGTGCTGCTCAAAACTGCACATTCAATATTAACATAAATAATTCTAAAATATAGTTAAACAATACTATGTACTTAATTGTATAACATATATTGATAAATTTGTTTAATAAATAATTCTTGTGTTCTTAATTATATTCGTTACCTATTCGTGTCGTGAATAAATTTCCAAAAAAGGTGGGTAGGAGGAAAATTCATATGTATCACATGGGAGTAAAGTGCCTTTTCCTCCCTTGGAGGTTTACTGACCTCCGCCTCGCGTCGGGCAGTAAACTACATCCTGCGGGAGCAAAAGTGGCACTTTCCTTCCTAGTAATACAAATAGCTATTATTCAACCAAATTCTAGTGCAATTGGGTAGAACATTTATTTATAATAATTAATTGTAAAATATTCGTATAGGTACTCGCTGGCCAAACCATATCAATTTCACATGTTGATATCAAATCGGATCAAAACTCATATTTTGGGCCTGGCACCTCTTTTGGCCACCCCTGGTTGAGTCATAAGATTGCAGCCTGCTCAATTCATTGTACTGAATGTGAATCCTGCGTGATTATGATGATTGAGGCCCACTGGGCCCCTCTACTTACAGCCCTGATTCGTCGAAAAAGCTCAATTCTCAACTAAAATGAGATCCACGTCCTTTTAAATACCCCTGACCCAATTTGGCATTCCAAACACATGTCTGTGAACATCCCATATCTTGAACCCCCGAACCTGACCCAGAAAATGGACTCAGGGCACTTTGAATCCCCCCAAGATGAACAGTTGGGCCGCTTGGGACGGTAGTTTCATGAAGTATGTGTTTTGTTGGAAAAACCCGACAATTCCTCCCAATCGGACCTTTCCGATTAAAGCTAAAAGTGAAAACCTACTTTAATGCGACTAGGTGATTGAAATACGCACAGCATAAGGGGTCAAGCAAATTGATCACGAACCGTGGAAATGTGGAAAGCCCGGATAATGGGTTATTTCTTTTTCATTTATATCTGTCATTTTTTGAGAGCTTGGGCTATGTGAGAAGTTCCTTCTATGCACCGCATATCTGCATTTTGTTTTCCAGTCTCTGATGTTCAATCTTTTCAAATTTTTCTTCACTTGATACCACCATCTGCTTTGTGGTCTTCCTCTTGTTTTCATTTTTAATTGGGCTCATGTTGTTATTCTCTCTAATATTTCTGTTGGTGCTCCATAAATTCCAGTCCCTTTCCTTTTATATATCAGACTATATTCTCTTCACCTGTTTTCTTTCCTGTTTCTATGTTACCTTTCAATACTCTTTCTCCATCTTTTGTTATGTTTGCTCCATGTATTGTTCTGAACATTTTCCTGAAATTTTTTTATATTCTCCTTCTTTTTTGTATATCGTTATTGTTTCGTCTGATTAAAGTCTTATTTATTTTTACTTCCATCATACCTTTATTAGTTTGTATAATAGATGTTCCTGAATAATATTGTTCCTTGTTTAGTTTGTATTTCTCGTTTGTTGTCTTGAATTTCTTGTTCAATGTGAATTTCTTTTCACATAGGTTGAATTTCATCTCGTTGCCAACTTAATGCATGATCAATATTGAACAATATTAAATTCAAATTTCGCAGTAGTATAAAGACAAAAGTAATATTCATATTAAAAATGTATGGCCATTTATTCTAAAACCCTGTGAGTGGTCTCCGTTTCCTGTGTATGGCCAGGAGAAATCTTAAGATAAGCATTAGCTTTGGGAACACATTTAATTTCCTGTTTGTTTGTAACAAGGAAACGGTTGACTGTAACTTGCATCGTTTCCTTCCCGAGCATGAAGTGTAAAGTGAACCTACAGTAGGTCAGTTAGGAAGAGTCCTTGTTTTGTGCAAATAGTCTTCGGTGCAGAGCTGCATTTCAAATGTTTAATGCCTGTTTAAACTTCAAGTAGCATGTTTGCAGGGTGTCAACATTTCAAAACTTACAATTAACTATATTTGATGAGCCAGTAATTATTTACCGAGAAACGTTCGTAAGATTTCGTTGTATACAGATGAGAATATATTCTCATTCTTCGATACCAAGTAGTAGGAGCACAAATTATTTCGAATGAAAAATCTCATGATGCTTGTATTGGGGTATAACAGTTATTTTTCTAACTACGGCGGAAAATACATTCCACTTAAGTGTTGGGAACAGCATTTATTCTACGAATGGAAGGAAATTAGGATAATATCATTTAATTAGACATAGAATAGCTAGTTACAAACTGACAGTAGTTACCCTCTGATTATTGATGTAATGATTAATACTTATTAACACAGTCCAAACAAAATTCCAATAATGGAGTCTATGAGACTATAGTGAAAAATCCTCGGACCTAAGAATTGTTATTCTAATCGAGGTGCTTTAAGGCATAGGTACAAATTGTCACCCCCTACACTTGACACCTTCCTCCTTAGATTTCCTAAATAGCCATGGGGGTCGTTGGAAATAGGTTGAAAAGCAGAACTCAAGAATGTGTAATTTTCAAATTTTGAATAAAACAATTAATTGATGAAAATGATCAAAGATAATGAATTACATTAATATCCCTAAAATTGGAGGGTCTGGCAAATTTTTCAAAAGAAACTTGATGTATTGCAGTAGATGCTCGAAACGTTCCTAATTTACTTTCTAGCAAAGGCAGATCCTTTGTTTCTCATCTTTCCTAACCCTTTGTAGGGTGTGAATATCAATACTATTACATTCTTTAATTATTATTTAAAGAAGTTCAGCTAGTGTCGTTAAATAGCTCATATACACTGCGTCCACTTAAGTTCGCACCATATGGGAAACTCTTTTTGGAACTTTAGTTCTTTACGCCAGGTTATGTTTGAGCGACAGGGGTCTCGACACAAAAGATCTGACCGTTACGCCTTACGTTACGCTACGTTATGTTACGTTGCTTCGTTATGTGCCTTGCTTGCGTGCTTGTGCCTCCTTAGTCTCTCTCTCGTTTACGAAACAGCGATTCATAATAATATGCTCCTGCCGGGATTCGAACCCGGGTCGCCCGCGTGCAATGCGAGCATTCTACCACTGAACCACCGATGCTATATTGAAATTCTATGTAAAGCTGGTATTCGCAGTGCCGGTGATTTTCTTGAATTTGTTCGGATCAATTTTTACTATTATTTCCATAATTTTTTTCGCGATTAAGGGGTCTAGCACAATTACTTTTCGAAATACAGGGTGTTGAAATTTTGAAAACTTGAATGTTTTAATTCGATAACTTTAAAATGGATGGATAAATTGATTTGACATTTGGCAGGTTGTTTTTAAATGTAAAAGGGCATATTTTGAAAGAAATTGTAGCTTGTGCAACTAGTGTGGATATGATGGCCATGTCGCACGAGGACGAAGTCAATCGTTCAAGTGCGATATGGACAATCCACACGAGTCGAGCAGCATATTTTTTTACGACCCACTTAAGAAAAAATCTAGAAAATAAAAATTTCTATAAACTGTAATACTTATAACTTCAAATTAAACATTTTACAATTCAATTTTATGTTTCCACTAGTTTTGTGGTAAACGTACAGTTCTTGAATGTCCAATTTGTATAATGCTACGGTTTCATTTTTTAAATATACGATGCTGTTATAAGTAGATGTTGCCAGTCGGACTCCCTCATGAAGGGTACCGTACCATTATCTATAATAATGAATATTCTGCTAAATATTTCAAACGTCTACCTGTTGTTGTTATTATTATCAAGCAGAATAATTATTTTTAAAAATAAAAGTAACGATTGAAAAAAACTTTTTCACGCGAATCTAACCCGGATCTACGGCGTGAGAGTCTGGATTGCTTACTACTCGACCACTGAGAAATATGAAAATTGTTTATCTATAACGTCAGATGTACCTATTACATAATAGTCCAAGAGCCAGAGCCAAAAAAACTGTTCCAATTTCTAAAGGCTGGTTTTCTCTTAAATCGTTGTAGCCGATGGGTACACAAACATGCTCCGGTCAGTCAAGCGTGCTGTAGAACAGGTGGCTCAGGTGCGATATTAAAGGTGTATCATTTGACGGGTGAACAAAATGAATTTCTAAAGGCTGAAAATTTTTATACGACTTCTCTATTGTATAAAATAAAAGTTGTGTTGGTCAGTCAGTCATCTATTAGAACAGAGCTGGTCAGTCAGTCCGGATAGACGTAGTATAAAAAATTATTAAGTGCAATTCGTTTCTAAAACTTCAAATTTTGTCTGAAGGTTCAGAATTATGTATTAAACATCAAAACATCCGTCAGTCATCTGTTCAGTAGAACAAAGTCCGTCAGTCAGGTGAAAAAGGTAAAGGTATACCGCGCGCGCCGTTTGAGTTTCAGGCTGCGTATCACGATATTTCTACGTTTTGTATTGTTATTTTAACAATCAGAAAACGTCATTTAATGTTTTTATTTGTGGTTCTATGGATAATTACCATTTGTATCGCATCGACAAACGATTTATTCAATCATTCGATACGTTTCGTGCGGTATTATTATGCAAAAAAATAAAAAATTGTGGATTCAGAAAAACTTATCTATACCAGTAAATGTCACTTGGAAATGTGATTTTGGCTATTGTATTAACTTGAAATTTAATTACGTTCTTAAACAATTAATTCATATTTTTTGAGAAATCTCGTATGATACTAAAAAAAATTGAAATCTGATAATTTTATTTTAAATTTTAGAACATGCAGAAATTTTTATGAGAAGTAAGTTTTTCTCCTGAAATTGATAATAAAAAGTTTTCACATATGGTGCGAACCTAAGTGGACACAGTGTATACATTGGATTTAAGGTAACTCCATGGGTAAAAATCTAGAGGAGTCAAATCTAGTGATCTTGATGGCCATTCAATGAATCTACGACGCCTAATCGATCTTCTCAGGTAAAAATTATTCTGAAAAATTCGAACTTGACTATCGTAATGACTTTTGGAATTGTTTTGATAAAAGGAATAATATTTTTCGCGAAAAATCCACTTTCCTCATTTCCTTTCAATTTATCAGACAAACAAATTGGTTTTCATGAATTAGACTCATATTTTTAATGACCTTAACAAAAAAATTCCATTGCGTCGTACTCGCTGTTGTGGTGTACCCGAACTGGTTTTATTCTTAGCCTGCCTACTTCATTATTGTTCACTGTGCTATACCAATACAAATGTTAGGCCCGTTCCACAAAGGACCGATGTTCGGTGCTGATGGTGCTGATTAATAGAAAGACAAAAGAAGAAACGATGCTCCAGGAGGATTTGGGCCCATCCTTTATGTTTACAGAGACCAATAAAAGGGGCTTTCGTCACCCTTTATTCAAATTTACGAGAAGATCCACGAAAATTCTTCATGTACTTTAGAATGTCAATTTCTTCATTTGACGCACTGCACCACAAGTTAGAAAATAATTTAAAATTTTCAAATTGTATTAGAGCTCCAATTTCTTCGGTGGAAAGATTATGTGTAGCACTCAGGTAAGGTCTTTTAAAAATTCATCCACACATACTCAATTCGGAAAATGAATAATCATGAATAAGTATTTACATAACTAAAATAAAAACCAAATAAATTGACCGGTTTGTTCGGTTAAATAAATTTCTGGATCATCCCTTGGCACCACA
>CAJUYG010003401.1:0-21772 GCA_910591675.1 Galerucella calmariensis
TTTAAAAATATTGTGGTTTAATTTCCCAAGAAATTAAAAAAAGAACAGTTATAAGAGTTCTAAGAATAAAATATAATTGAATATATTATAATATAGCAAGAATAGTAGAAGATAAGCAGAAATGATTATGTAATTTGCGTCATCGTTGGTGACGTATATCCGAGCTTTCGGTATGTCCTTTCATTTTATTTGTTATTCTGCCATAGAGCTAACCTTAAATTTAATGAATAAAATCATTAGGATCGTATTCAGCCAAATTCGAAAAGCATATGAAATTTATAGTTACCAGCTTCTTTTTCTAACTGAAAATACTTTCTAAATGCTGCTGATTTTTTCGTGTAGCTGGGCATATTTTTGTATTATTTAAGTAAATATAACAATAAGATTAATATTCACTGTTCATAAACTGTCAGTGGGACAGGAGAAAAAGACGTAAGACACATTGCAGCTACGAAAGGTAGGTACGTCTGATCCAATTTTAAATATTGTAATTTCTCCCGACTGATAGGTGGCGCTTACGCGTAATCTGAACATCAAGTAATCACCTTTTTCAGTTAAATATTAGGGTTAACGTCACACATCTGCCTTTTTTTCCCATTTCTCCCAACGTAATGTGTTAGAAAGACATTAACAATCGATGACGCATACCAAGAAGGTTATTATATGAACTCTATCTCCATTTTCAAATGTCGTTTAATAGCAGCTCCGAATATTTACCGATACTTGACTAAATTCTTGATATTAAATATAACTCATAACAGCACTACATATAATTTTTATTGACTATCTCCTTTTATCAGTAGAATACACACGAAACAAAATGATATAGCTATTATCTTTAAGACATACATAGGAGTTTCTAGGATTCCAGTTGAGTGTACTGTGCCAGTCGACAGCCAAGTTCTGTCTAGACGCATTTCTAAAAGTATTTAAGCACTGCGGTTTTCAGGTTTCACGGACCCTGCTTCCTATATACGGACCACTTGTCATATGTCAATATTACCTTACCCTTGTTTCTGCCGTTTTTGCAGCTTCCAAATACATTGGAATGAATACTTTTAAAATTGAATTTTTTCCTGTTCAGATAATTTTAATTCACAATAAACAAACAAACAATGAATCGCTTTGAACTATAATAGCTAATAGAAAATATAGTGTGTGACAGTTCTATTGCAAGGTTCCTATGGGAATGGGAGTTTTAATGGGAGCTCTTAAATATTCATTTAACTCTGTTTTTTAATGTTTGTTGTTATAGAGGCAAAATAAATACATGATCTGTGAAAATTTCTACATTCTATTACGGTTCATTAGATACATCCTAATGACAAACAGACAGACCATGGGATAGTGAAGTCTAAGTTATAGGGTCTATTTTTCATTCCATGGGTAGGAAACCTGAATTTATATTTTGAAATAGTTATATTCATATCTTTGATTCTTTGATACCCAGTTCAGTCACATGACCGTGAGGATTCAAATTTTCCATTGCAGCACAAAGCTACTTAAATCATGTTAATTACTGCAACAAAACCTTTTTGAGAAAAATCTATTATTCATTCGTTTTGACTATTAACGTTCGATAAAAACAATGTAAACTACTCTTATTTTCATATGTAAACAACGAAAAACCGGAAAACAGTAATTTCCTTTTTCCGGTATAAGTGTGCCGTAGATTTTCACATTAAAAGTCAGCCTCACAACCCTCATGATGTCGGTATTAAACAAATGAACGCAAGGCCAGCCGCAAAACAATTGGTTTTATGTACCTCAATTTTCAGAACAATAAAAAGTTCAAAAAGAGCTACCTACCATTTACGAGTAATGTGAAATTTTGTTTTTTTTTTATTGTGGGAATGGAGCTATTGTACTAAACACGTTTACCTTAGAACAATGTAACGAATAACGTTGAGTTACTAAAATACATTAAATTGTTTTTCTGCTCTTAAACTTTCATTTTATCATTTAGATAATATGCAGTACCCGTAGTTTGATAATATCTGGTGTGGGAGTTACGTAAGTCCCTTAACAGACTGGGTAGTCATAATAGAGTGAACCTAGCCTGGGTACCAGGTCACCAAGGAGTAAAAGGCAATAAAAAGGTAGATGAATTAGCCAAGCAGAGAGCGATGGAGGTCATGATAGGGCCAGAACCTTCCTGTGGAATTGCTAAATGCCTAATAGAGCATCCACAAATGGATAAACAACCAGGCGTTGCGCTGGTGGTATGAAACCTAAGGACAAATGCCTTGAAACCTGGACTATTTTAATCCAGCAAAACAGTCAGTATAGACACTCAAGCTCTGAGCTAAATAAGTTCACGGTGTAAACTAACCTACTGTTAAATATAATTAGACGTCCGCCCTTTCTTGAAATATATCAATCCGTAACTGAAATTGAATCAATAATAAAAAATAATGAAGCCGAACCACAAATTATCTATCAAATATATGACATAATAAAGAGAATATTAAAAATCAGGTCTTTCATTGTAAACGAATAATATCACCTCACTCTTGTCAAGATATGTTATCCAAACCTAATTTGCTATAAAATTTATTATTAAAATATATGTTTTGTATTAGCTAATATTGTTATGAATGTTGTCACCCTTGTTCATGTATCCTCATACGGAAGAACAATAAAGATCTATCTATCTATCTATCTATCTAAATATAATCAATAAAGCTTCTTTTCTATTAGGGTAACTATAAACTATAAAGTCCTCTAGGAAAGCAGACCATGGAGAAAGTAGTAGAATGATTGAGCTATTTAATTGTGTCAGTCCCAGGCTAGAAGATTTATTGACATTATTTCTTTATTGTCAAGTGATCTCAATATGTTTGCACATCTAATTATAAAATTATTGTATGGGAGTAGGAAAAATTATTGAGTTATTGGAAACACGAATTTACTGCCATGCAGTAATAATTATAGTGTTGCACTATAAAGATGATCAAATCTCTAATATATTCCTAAGAAAATATTCTTCTCGCGTAAAAATAAACTCAGTTGTATAAGTTTATAATAACAAAACTGAATAATTTAGATTTATAACATTCCTGGTGAGCATCACCGAGACAGCCCAGAATGACAGCTTAGACAGCTTGGTGGTCTAATAAGTTCCAACACGGTAACATTCGCAGTCTCTCTCTTGCACTAACTCGGTTGTCACTACAAAAACAAACTGAATGTTACTGTCACAGACATTTTGTAATAGAAGGAGTTTCGTGTCAAGAGAAATTCAGCGGCGTATCTTTTCTTCTATTTCAGTCGAATCGGTATTGAAAATAATTCGACAGATATATTTTCGTCTCGTTTGAGTTCAGTATATTGATAAGTCACCCAGACAGAATAATTTTTTTGGAAAATTCTCTATCTAGATGTAGGTATGTCTATTACTATAGTTCTCCTAACTACCCCCCTAATTGATCTTGTCCCTTCTGTGATTATCTTTATACAGTGTGGAAACCACACAAAATTCTTTATGTCATTATTTCAGAAAATTATAAGAAATGCCGAGACGCGCCAACTTTTGAATTGAGTTGTGCGTTATGTGAACATAAATGGGTGATTCACGCGAGTATGCCATAGTCGGTGTTGTTTTTTTTTTGATGAAACACCCTGTATATTTGCATATTTTCAAAATCCTCTTGATAAACTGATTCCAACAAACTAAATAACGTATGGTCAATTATGAATTCTACAGGGTGAAATTTTTATTTTTACAGTTATTAAACACATACATAAAATACCTGATGTATTTGATTTTAATACATTGAAATAAATGCTCAAAATGTTCTCCACCTAGTTGTTAGTAATAGCACAGTCTCCTATCGAGCTCCTTCTTAACTTTGTTTAAAGTTTGAGGTGAAATATTCCGTATTTCTGTAGTTATCCTGTCTTTGAGGTCTACAATGCTAGTTGGTTGTGTTGCATATACTTTCTTCTTGAGATAACCCCACAGAAAAAATCTAACGGCGTAAGGTCTAGCGATCTAGCTGGCCACCCAATAGTACCTCTTTGTCCAATCCATTTATTGGGGAAGATTTCATCTAAATAAGTTCTTATCATTAAAGCATAATGGGGTGTTTCCCTTCTTGCTGGAACCAAATATTTTCATTCAGTAAGCTAGGATCTATTGCGTTGGGATATAAGTTTGCCAACGCAGGAATAACTTCATTTCTAAGCATATTTTAATATTTTTCAGCTGTCCAATTTCCATCTATAAATTTATGACCAATAATATGGTCGCCTATGATACCGGCCCAAACGTTCGCCTTTTGAGGGTACTGAGTATGTGTCTCACGCATCCAATTAGGATTCTCTGCTGACCAATATCTACAGTTCTGTCGGTTCACCTTTCCATTCAATGTGAATGTTGATTCGTCAGAATAAAGAATGGTACCAAGAGCTATCTCATTTCTGTTCAGTTCATTCATCAATCTTTCGCAGAAATCCATTCTACGATCTGGATCGTCTTCTGTTAACTCCTACACAAAAGTTAATTTGTGGGGATGAAGTTTTTCTTTATGAAGACATCTTAGAACAGTTGTATGACCTAACATTATTTTCACGGGCATTTTGACGTGTACTTGAAGTTGGATTCTCTTCGACAACAAAATATCCACTTTCACATCATCTTCAACGAAGTGTGGTTTTCTTTTCAATGGTTTAACAGTTCTCTGGATTGTGCATGAATTTTAGACACAGTACTTTGTGAAATATTCGGCAATTCGGGATACCTGTGATTAAATACCTAAGTTTACCACTCCAACTTGACTTCTGCAGTTATCCCCGTACCGATCATCATTAAAATCTCAATTCGGTGAGTCTCAGTTAAATATTTCATTGTTATGTCGACAAGAGAAGAGTGTTTGTCAAAGATTTCAATTTTTCAGTATAAACTGTCAACACATCAACAACTGACAGAGTAACAAACAATCCACATTATTTACCGATTTTGTCTATTTATTGGTTTTTAGGCAATTTTCAGGTATTTATGATAAAATTCATGGGCATAGCAGGTTTTGTTCAATATACAAATACGTCTTATAATTATAAGTTAGTTTAGATTTTTGATAAATCCAAATTTAGCTAATTTAAAAAAGTACCAATAATTCAAGTGTAATAAATAATTAATTTTAAAATTTCATCCTGTATAATTCATAATTGACCATGCATTATTTAGTTTGTTGAAATCGGTTCATTAAGATGATTTCAAAAATATGCAAATATACAGGGTGTTTAATTAAAAAAACAACACCGACTATGGCATACTTGCGTGAATCACCCTGTACATATAAATTTATGTTTACATAACGCACAACTCAATTCAAAAGTTGATGTGTCTCGGCATTTTTTATAATTTTCTAAAATAATGACAAAGAATTTTATTCCATAAGTGGTTTTCACACTGTATAATATGTATTACCAATACATACAAGAAGTTTGACCAATTTAAAATGCCTAGTCTTAGGAAAATTGGAGTTGAAAGAGGAAACAATTTTTGACAATTTCATAATTTCACAGTTTTTTTCAAAATATCTCCGAAAATACTGGAGATACAAAAAAATTTTAAAATATAGTTTGTCTCAAAGTAAATCGTCTTCGTCGGCAATTATCTAAATACGACCTTTTTGAAATAATTTCACCTGAAATGAAACCCATCAACAGTGACAAGGCAAAGGACCAGCCCTGGTTATAAATTAAGTCGAATAATAGTGTTTAATAATCTCTTATTCAGGAGGAAAAACAGAACTAAAAAAGTTCAAATAAATAGTTTTCACATATTAAATACAAAACAAAGGATGTACGCTAAAAAAAGATAGATATTTGTGAATTTGATCCTTTTTTAAATAATTTTAAATAGTCCACCACTGGCGATCTCTTCTACAGCAGCTATTGGCCATTATGATTTATTGCAATTGGCCCATTAATTTAATAGTTTCCGGGAAAAGCGAAGACAATATACTTTGAGACAAACTATACCAGCTTGTAGCTTGATGACTAAAATTTCGCTGTCCATAGATTTTCTGGACAGCGTATATTATTTGACGAGATATAGCCGCTTGAAACCTTTTTTTACGAGCGAACACAACCTTGCTCAAGCCCTTAAACTCACCTCGTTTAAAAACTATGGACTCCCATGAAATTTAACTCCCATAGATCTTGAGAAACCCTACAAAATTGTTTTCAAAAAACTTTCTATCATTAAAATTGAAGAAACTATGTTTAAAAAACCAGTAATTAAATCTACATAGCCTGATTCTACTTTTTTTCCTATTTATTTATATTAAATTACTTTATAAAAATTTCCATGTTGTTAGGGGTGGTTTTTAAGGGTTGAAAGGTGGCAAAATTAACTACACATTTAACACAACAGGATTCTTGGATTGAATGACTATGATAGTTAATCTTTTTTTGGGGAAGCTTTAACAAGGGTTGATTTTTCAGGGTTGAAATATTATGATATTATATCCTAAAGAACAATCATTATTCAACCAATCCAAACCAAATTTTTTATTTTTTAAATAATTTTTGACAATACGGGGTAGTTTTCACCCCTGAAAATTATCAGCACCCATTAGTGCAATGTGAGTGCTGGGTGAGATGTTCCTATTCCCGAATTTCTATGCTACTCTATGTAAAACGGAATCACTTTTTTGTGACAAATAACTTTTTTCTATATCAAGCTTTAGCAAGGGTTGATTTTTAGAGGATTTGAACATCAAACTTATATCCCATAGCATAAAACAATTATTATAACAATTATTATTCAACCAATCCAAATTAAATTTCATGTTCTTTCTATAATTTCTGACAATATATATATAAGTGGTAGTTTTCACCTCTAACAATAATCTGCACCCATTAGTGCAAGGTGAGATGTTCCTAATCCCCAATTTCTATGCAAATCTATGTAAGACGAAATCACTTTTCCGGGATAGATATATTTTTTGTATTAAGTTTGAACAAGGGTTGATTTTTGAGGGTTTAAACATTAGAAATTATATTCCATAGCATGAAACGATCATTATTTAACAAAATCATCTAAACCATTTACTATGTTTTTTTTTTCTATAATTTTTGACTATAAGGGGTAGTGCTCACCCCTAAAAATAATCTGCACTCATTAGTGTATTTATGTAGTATTTACAATGTTATTCTATAATTTTTGAAAATTAGGGGTAGTTTCCACCCATAAAAACACACAGCGTTCAACGGTGCGATATGGAAAATGAACTAGAGGGTGAAATGAGCTTAACCCCAAATATTCATGGAAAACAATGCTGGACGAAAAAGTTGCGACGACACTGGCTATATTAGGTTAAAACTATCATTCTGTATTGTGTCAGTAGAAATAATTATAAAATTCCATCCAAAATTTTCCTTTTAATAAATAAATTCAAAATTAATCTATTTCCTGTATGTATATTTTTACTTTATTTAATTCTAATTAGCACGCCTATGTAATTCTCCAACTGTTGGAACCTACAAAGACGAGAATTACAAATTAAAATATTATTTAAGTTTTTTATACGTTCCACGTTGAACTATTCAATTTTATATGCTTTTACGTCCAGAACCTACTCGGTTTATCAGTCAATTTGTTTTTTGCTGTCAAAAAAAGGTACGACTGAGTAACAAGCAACGCTTGTTTACA
Organism: Galerucella calmariensis; assembly: GCA_910591675.1. Taxonomy (NCBI): domain Eukaryota; kingdom Metazoa; phylum Arthropoda; class Insecta; order Coleoptera; family Chrysomelidae; genus Galerucella; species Galerucella calmariensis. Next base: position 7,664 of record CAJUYG010003401.1, read on the forward strand.
GGTAGGTATTTGCTGCCTGCACTTTGTTATAGAAAGAGCTCGCATTTATTCATTTTAAAAATCGTCGGGTTTGTATATCGGGAGTGTATTTTTCAAAAAAGGACCTTTATTCACGATGATCGAATTGAATTTTTTATTTTTATGACTTTTATAGTGGAAATTACACAAACAATTTAGTGATGGTGATGGTGAAATGGCTGCTGTCATCGATGTTTGCTTAGTAAGTTTTCAGAATGTTATACCAATTTTTATTTATATAATTCGAAAATTAGATCAGAGGTATACTGTATGGAAATTTATATTGGACACAGTAGATTATTTAAATTTTCTATTTTCACTTAAATGTTTTAAATGACAAAGTTGATAGGTAATCATATAAAATTTAGAAACGTTTAAAATTATCAATTCACGTACTTACTATGAAATACATTGAATTGAATCTAACTTATCGTATATTGTATATTAATTTTGAAAATTTGAAGTAGTCAGGCTGAGATTTTTGAAAATAAAGTCATATATTGCAGGATTATATCAATTTTCCTATTATAACAATCATGACATGTCTTATTTTGTATGAAATAGCTCTAGCACGTAGTCGATGTTGTCTTATTTCAATGGTGAAGAGAGAAAGAGAGGAAACATTAATCTACATACACCTAATAAGCCAACTGAGAAAAAGATATACATTTGCTTTGTTTGATTTCGCGTTTTTTAGGATGTTTTCGTTTACGTACTTACGCTGAAGTAGTTTGTATGTATTTGTACAGGCGCGGGGTAGGGTATTCACTAAATTGGGTGATTCATGATTTATTTTCCTTTGCTAACTGAATAATTGGAAAATGTCGGTATATAATTCATTTATAATTAAAAATCAGACTGTAAAAAACTGTGCCAAACTTTTTCTTGTGTGTGGTGTGTTTGGAATGATTTGAATAAACTTGGTTAACAAATATATTGTAGGTTTTGATGAATAGGTGAGTCGAAGTGCAAAGCTGTTCCGGCGATTTTTGGTAAATCGAGTAGTACATACAGGGTGCGGCATTAGTGTGAGGAAGTCCAATTACTCCCTTCTGAGAGATATGAAATGGTATATTGTGCAACAAGTGGGAAGAGTACTTTCCCCGCATGTTGCACACTATACTTTTTCTACAACTGCACAAATTTAAAGAATACAAGTATTTTAATATTTATTTTTATGGTTAGTAGAACAAAAATATATATCACTTAAGTATCCTATCTCTAAACGGTTGGATAATTTTATTTAAAAAGATTTTATTTTTGTATTTCTTGTTCACTCTATAAATTTTTCGTATGCCAATTCATACTTTTTCTATCTTTTACAAAACTTATAGTATATTGTGCAACTAGTGGGGAAAGTCCAGCTTTTCTCACGAGTGAGAAAAGTACTTTCCCCACATGTTGAACACTATACTTTTTCTACAACTGCACAAACTGTGATCAAAGTGTAGACGCCTTTAATTTTTTTTAAATTTTTCTGATATTTCTATACATAGTTACACTTTGATCAACCGGGTTTGGGCCTGGGTTTTCTTGTTTTTTTTTAGTTTTATATTTCTGATATTTACATATTTATTCCAATATTGGGTTAGGTGCTGGGTTTTTTTGTTTTTTTTTTTAGTTTTTTATTTCTTATTTTTTGATATTTCCATACATAGTTACACTTTGATCAACCGGGTTTGGGCCTGGGTTTTCTTGTTCTTTTTTTAGTTATATATTTCTGATATTCACATATTTATTTCAATATTGTTATGTTAGTACTAAATTTGGCAAAGTCTTGAGTCATGCGCAGTTGAAGGAGCCGTGTTGTATGTTTACCCGCTCCCGTGTTGATGTTACTAGGAAATTAATAAAAAAGTGCTTATATCTTTCAAATTACCTCTTATAATATTGGAATACTCCATATCACAGAATGAAATGAGGAAATATACAGGATGTGCCATTAAAAAAAGAGGAGTTGGGTTCATCCTGCCAATATAAGTATAGCTCTGTATAATTGAATATATATTGAAAATAAGGTCCTATAACTATAGGTATGGCTTAACTTTTATCCAAATAAAGTTTTTTCGTAACTCTCATGACAAGTGAGTGAGTAATTGACTTCCTCGTACCAATGCCGCACCCTGTATATTAATATATTAACAATTTTTCTCTAACATATTCATATGTTTTTGGAGATAATGCCATTGGATTATACCTATAATAAAAAAGTGTTACGAATAGAACACATGTGACAAATCAACTATTTTGATAAATTCTGATATCTATATTTTATAAACGATAAGGTGAAATTTTGCTTTGGTTTGACATTTTCTTTTGTACCATTTCGTTACAGACTATGAATTTAAAGTTGGAAGAAAATTTGCATAACAAGCTATTTTTGTATAAAAGTTGGGTTAGGTTATGTTTCTTTTTATTCACATTCATACTTTTCGCTATAAAAATTTGGTAGTTACCTACTTAGTAATTGTTTCCAGTTTGGAATAATATTGCTTAGAATAAACAACTAATTTAACGGGAGCTTCAGGTTATCGAAAAAATTTCCGTTTACTACAGATATGGTAGAAGCTATGAAAATCTGAATATCATGCTAAAATTACAGTGAGACACTTTCGAACGACCCATCTATCAGGAAAAAATTTAACAAAACTATAGCTGATATTTGTTGGCCAAATTTTGGGATGTTATGAAAGATGGTTGTTTCAGAAATGGCCATTTATCAAGAATTAAATAAGCGAAATTGTCGAAAAGCTTAAATAAAACCAATCAATATTTTGCTACACACTTTTTCTTCAATGATCTATTTTGCTATTTGGTGGGAAAAAGACATGAAACAATAAATTTGAAGAATTTTATCTGACAAAGGAGCATGAACAGAAAAATAAAATCAATTTATATAAAAGGTTTGTACATTATGTTTATCGTTTTATGTGATTGTAGGACAGGCACCAAGGCATGTTTAAACTGGAAAATTTACTTGAGCAGGTGCTTCTTCTCATGAGTTTTCAATCAATTTCAAATGATATTCAGAGTCTAGCTGCAAATAAAGTTCCAAAGAGTCGGCATGTTACTGTCCTGTTAATTTGATTACTTCTTGCTCACCAACACCTTTTTTGCAAGGTCGGAAAGAGTGGAAGATCACGCGGGGTTTATTTTTTTAAGGATTCTGGTATTTAGGCCAATTTTTTGTCACAAAACTTTGATTTTGACATGCTGTTGATATATCAATAGGTATGCTTTTGTAACAAACTTATTTTTTCCAATTTGGATGGAATTCCAAAAAAACCTGTTATTTGTCATTTCTGGATTGGTATTATTTTTCCAATAATTTTGAAAATAGACAAGTGAGTAAGACAAAGATATTTGTTTGTGTTGTTCCTCACAAACTATTCTCTACTGGCTTCTTTTGTACCCCCTTGTGTGACCTTTTAAAATATGGGATTGTATTAATTATTACTCCCCGTGAATTCTCCTTTTTGGTCTAATTCCTTTTTGATGTAATGTAAAACGAGCCGTTTCCATCGAGAATTTTCATCATTTCCAATAATAATTGTGTTGTAACAGCTTTTGATTTTTCTTTTATTTCCTTTTGATACCTTGAAATTGTTTTCTTGATAATACAAAATTTATTGACAATAAAATTATAAAAATTGCTTAGCGTCGTCTTCCTGTGTCCTAGGAGACCATGATTACTTGCTATAAAAGATATTAAGTAATTGAAATTCCGTTTACGTTTTTCTTTTAAAAAAGAAAAATGGTAAAAAGAGAATACTCTTTAAGGTGTCGCCTTGTAATCAAGTAAATCGCCGATGCTGTTACATCTCCACCATCGAAAGAATAAGAATCGTATAGAAAGTTTCTATTAGAGTGAACACAGTAAAGATTTTCAGGTCAATTTGTTGATAAGTAGAAGTTTGAATCAATTCGATCAACTCAAACTAATCTAATACACCTCACTTTTCGTCGAATGTTGAAAACAGGATTCAACCTGTTGGAAAAATAGGAAAATTTCGAAAGAATATCAGTGGAACACTTTGCTTCTGCTTAGAAAAAATTATTTAGCCAGAAACCAATTAGTTAAATGAATGTCAAAAATGAAAATTGGTATTTTATTAGCTTTTAGCAATAAATAAAAAAATTCGTTCGTTTATGAGATTGTGATAAAGCTCAGTAGATCTATTTCGATCTATCAGTATTTTTATTGTCTATAAAATACATGGTAGACCAAAACTCGAGTACATTATGTTCTCAGTAATTTTAAATGGATCACCCTGTATTTAATATACAGATTGCGAAAAGGCTATTCGATCCATGCGATTTACACAAGTGCGACAATGAAAATATGAGAAAGGCACTTTAAAGATAGAGAAGAGTAATTGCGCGCAGTCGGCTGTTGCCAAATGTATTTATCTGTAAAAGTTATTCCCTATTTTTGTCGGCAAAAATGTTAAATACCAATAATTGTAAAATCGAAGGCAGTGTATAAATTTTTTTCATTGCAGATTGTAATTTGTCCATTTATTCTCTTGAACCATTTTATTTTATTCTTATCTGTGTTGATCTCACATATTTTTCAAAAGTCAATAAAATTACCAATCTCGAACTTCTCCCAATAAATACGGCGTTATCCCGTATTAAGAGTTAAATGCAAATTAAGATAGCTATTCCTTAGGAAGTACCAAACATTTTAAACTCAATAATTTGCTAATAATACAGGATGCTTCCTGTAATCGTACATTCAAAATAAATGTGAATGCGCCAATAGGTGCGACATAAAATTGCCCGTATCTCTTAAACCGTTAATGTTATCGAGATGTCACAAGAGGACTTGATATCTCTAAAAATGTTCACAAAGCCAATTGTTGCATTTATAACTGAAAAAACTTTTACTTACCAGAAAAATGGCGCATCCACCATTAAACTTAGTCGGTACTTGAGTTCACAAGCATGTTGTAGATATCACGTATATCACGCCAAAAAGTGTGCAATTATAGTGTTCACTAACGGTTGAAATATTAGTAATTTCCAATCAGCCATTTAATAATTGTAAATAAAAAACCATTTGTCATTCCCAACTTTAGAGCCCTATAGTTCGTTAACGAAAGAAAAAATTTTATATGAAATACCATCATTATTTTTAGCTTTTCTATCACCTCCCAAGTTTTTGGTACGAACTCCTGGGACACCCTGTATACAGCATGCAACACTTCAGTGGCTTACCTTTTTCTTATTCTTATTACCTGACAGCTGCTTTGAAACACGTATTTTAATATTAGTAATTATGTGATTAAAAGAATTTTATTTTTCGCTTTAAATTTATATTACCAAATTTCTTTTAAATACATCTTGATCAATTTCGATCTTCGTAATTCATGTGTGAAGTAAACTTTTCATTAAATTGTTCAACAATAAAAACAAATATTCATACTCTCAATCATAGTTTCTAATAATTAGCAGAATCAGTTTTGGTCTCGATGTCTTGCGATTTTGCAAATTCAAGACCAAGACCAAATGCACAAAACAAAACTAAGCTTTTGGATTTCTCCAAATTTCAAGGACAGGTGTTAAAAATAAAAGTTTCACTTAAGAATGGTTTCCAGATCTTTTCCTCATAGTGAACATTGACAGATAAAACAGCAGGAAGCTAGGGTACGGTAGTGACAACTTCAAATATTTGCTTCTTCCCATAAGGTAATGCCACCATACCCTCATGCTCATGCATACTCACTAGAAAGTTTGGGATGTTTAGCTTAGCTAGTACGAGGATGGAATCTTGGTATATGAGGTTCGCATCCAAGTAATTCCAGATGTTATGTCGTTTTCTATATTTTTCCAGTTCGCTGTGAAGTAATGGAGAGATACACTTTGTTGCTTGAATAAAGCGAAAAGTTTACTTCAACCAACTCGTTCAATCCTATTAAAATCGAATAGTCGAAAATCACTATGATAGACCAATAAATTTAACAAAATTAAAATTTACAATAGAAAAAAACATGATAATTCAATTTTGAGAAAACTTTATACAGTTAGACTTTTAACAATTTATTTTCAATAGCATAATCATTTTTGGTCATTTTTTAGCTATAAATATACATAATTTTAGCTGTGAAATCAATACTGGTGTTCCAAACCTGTATTTAACAACAATAGCAGAAATACTCCAAATAAATAAAACATGCGTAAAGATTGGTATTTTTCATGTTTGACCCAAACAAAAAGTGTGAAAAATATTTCTTATTTTCTTCAAATTTTGTTACTATTTAATAATTTTTGGCAGGATTTTATATACATTTTAAAAAGAGTCTAGTAAATTAACTTCTTATTAACAGATAAACTTTGGAAGCTAGAAATATATTGATACTTGATGACACTTATTTTAACATAAAAATGACACTATACCGGGTGGTCCAATAAGCCGATCTTTCGGCTATATATCAGAAACTATTCATGTTATAACTTTAGGAAAAAAAACTCCCTAGGAAATGTGTACAAGAGAAATTGTTAGAAATTACTTTCAAGTTTCTAGGTTAACCGCTAGGGGGCGTAACCTGTGAAGAAAAATTTAAAAACCAGCTTTTTGTGAAATATGCCCAATTATACCCAGTGTTAAATAAGTAAACTAAAAGAAGGCCTGAATTAGGTTAACCTAAAAACGTGAAAGTCATTTCCAGCAACTTCTCTTGTCCACTTTTCCTGAGGAATTTTTTTTCCTAAAGTTATAACATGAATAGTTTCTGATATATAGTCGAGAGATCGGCTTATTGGACCACCCGGTACAGCATAATTCACTGTTCAACGACATCACTATGTCTAGATGAGAAGAATAATGTATTTGTTAGGGGACAATGTTATCTCCATCTACTTTCGGGTACCATTGTATACAAAATATTGTACTGACACTCTTTGTAATTATGCAACAAGTTATGGATGTTGATTATTTTGAAATAGTATAGTATTACTTCTGACAATATTACAGGAAACTATAATATAATACTTTATAATCCTTCAATTTCAATTCTATATTGCAGATTAATTTTTATGGAAAGGAAGCTACGTATTTGACACTGTATTTAAAAAATGTCGAACGTCAGTTTTTCGGTCGCTTTGTTTTTTTTCCCAAGAATTAATGCTGTAAACCTGTCATACTTTCCACATGTTCCAATGGTTAATTCCATTAATACATTCTCCTTGGTCTATTAACGCCGTTTAATTCATCAAGATCCAATTGCTATTCATCATATGAAATTAGGCTTCAAAGTGAAAAGTTGACAAGGGCGACGAACACATGTTTTAGCTTCTGTAATTTATTTTGGCGGTAATAACTATATTTTGTGATACATGAGTTCCCATTACGATATTGTATCATTTTATATCCATGAAAGAAGTGCCAAAATATTGTTTTGATATATAAATGAGCTTCAATTTACTTTTGTCTTAACATAATTACCTCCGAAGTTTATTTATTAATGATCAGCTTTTAATTATATACCAGACCAGTGTTTCACTAACTAATCAAGAAATAAATTGACAACCGTTCAGGAAATTGGTTACCTACTTAAATATTCTGACGAATTTAATGCTTATCTTCAATCCGCACAACTTGTTACAAACTATTAAAAAATTATAAGCTCTAAAGGAGCCAGGATTAGTGTGGTATTTGGAAAATCAATACATTGATGTTTGGGTTTTGTTGTTGTTCAAAATTAGTTGATATTTATAAGGAAAAACTGCAAGAATTTCATTTTAAATTTGTAAAACGGTTGCTAAAGGGCTTAATTGCCGTATTTTTTCTGGAGCTGGATTTCTATCCTAAGATAATTATCAAAAGTGCGGAAAGAAAGCGTGCGCCCTGAACGTCATGTCACTCTTCCCTCTTTTGTAACGTCAAAGAGCCTCCGACCTTGAAAATGACCCACCGTTATTTCCGTAGGATTTGTAAGGTTTGCTTCCCTGGTTTTTTAATTCTTACATCCCACCTAACCTTCAAATCGATATTGATAATAATAATATTCTCTTTGTTATTGCTTTGTTTGTTTTTGTTTCGCTTTCGTGTTTCCGAAACGTTCAAAGAGTGCTTTATACCAGCTTGCACAAATAAGAATATCGATTGCTAATCAAAATATTTTATATTATTTTTTCAACAGTTTAGATGGCGATAATACCGAAACTGAATTTTATCAAATCAGTTTTTTTTTAACACATTTTTGTAAAATTTTACATAGCTATAAATAATTGCTTCTTGAGGTTTCTCAATTCAAAAAGTACAGACGATCTTGCCAGTTTCTGCCTCATGCAATATTTACATTAAATAAATAGTTCACCGTTTATCTGTGACACCCTGTAGACTATAGCGATTATTAGTTGAAAAGAAGAAAGGTGAGAATGTTAGTTGATAGAATTGTGCGAATTATTAGAAAATATTTTGCCATATCAATCATTTCTTGATTAGTTGAGATTTTGATGGATCTTAGAGAAACGTAAACACATTTTTGGTTTTAGCGATGATAGACACGTATTGAGTACATTAGTTTTAATATGATAAATATATATACATTAAAAGCATAACTTTTTATCGAAAAAATTCAAAAACCGGTTGGTTGACACTGAGACATAATATATATAAGTATACTTTTTTTTCAATAATTTAAACTAATTCATTTAAACTTTTTCAGTATATACAAAAATATTTTACATAAATATTGAATTCGTGTGTAGTTCAAGAGTATTCACAAATCCCGTATAAAATTTTTCTACCTAGGATCACTTTTGTGAAAATAAGTTTGGGTGTTTTCAGAAGGTGAATTTTCAAATGTTTTCCAACACCAAACATATATTTTGACTAACTTATCTGAAGCTATGGAAGGAGAGCGGACGAAAACATTCGATATTGCCACGTTTAACTGTGAAAAAGCTAAAGTACTAAGTATGTCATGACATGTCATAATCATGCATTTTTTTGAATATTTTTATAAAAAACCGTACGCCACTGGTACTTTCATGACAGAAATCAGCCATGTCTCCTCGCCTCTTACCAATGCAGCGCAGCTTCAGATGTATTTGCCAAAATATACTTAAAACTAGGTTAGATCACAACATGTTTTTGAACTTATGAACTGGACAATCAAATATAAAAGCATAAAAAAATTGAGCAAAGAACAAAATCTTCTCGCAGATTTGACAGAAGCACTAACAGGAAACATTTCTATAGCACTAGAGGATACCAGGGCAGAACACCTGGTAGAATATGAAATGGCAGATAAAAATTTCCTGAACTAAAGCATATGGACTTCATGAAAAATTATGAATCCACAATACTATCCTCAGGAACTAGGTAGAAGGAAGCAAAATATCTGAACAATAATTTTTTAAACTTAATATAAACTTGAGTGTTTGGAAAACCTAAGAAATTGACCTTTAAGCGCCCATTCCTTCTTACTCATACTATTCACCACGCGAATGTGTATTTATTGTCCCATATAATTACAAAAATATCAACCGCTACACTAAAAATTAAGTTATCACACTAATAAGTTTATCACAACACTCACAAAAAGGACTAGAAGAACAATTGGGCGCGACGTAAATGATCTTGAAGCAGATAGAGCGCTAGGAGCTGTCTGCATGCATTGGTGAAATTCTTCGTAGTCCACTCTGGTGATTGCGCAAAAGTGAGTATGAGCACAAGTTGCGTCGCACCCTGTTGATGGACTGGTGTTGATACGGACAGAATTGGCGCGATAGTATCTGAAGCAAACGTATATTTTAATGTGGTGACAAAAACTATCGTATATATTTTTACAAAAGTACTATGGACAAGACCATTTGAAGATCCAAAATGGTTGATGTGTGAAATGGACAGACACAGAGAAATTGCACCAATGTTTCTGGAATAGGAAGGTATACATGAAATGCTGACCGGACCTTGTAGGCTGAGGAAACATATGCACACATTTGGCCTAGCAGATGACAGCCTATGCAGGTTCTGCCAGGAAGAAGACGGAACCGCAGAGCACATACTCTGTGAGTGCGAAGGCCTAGCAAGGGTGCGGCTTCATTTATAGAAATTTGGATGCAGAACATTATGGTCCTATAGGATTTTCACGATAAAGAGACGATGATATAATTTTTAGTTACTTTCCTGCTTATCAAAATAAATATCAATTTACCAACCGTAAATACAATTTATCCTCAACAGCCAGGCAATTTACAGCTAACGGATTCGCGAAACGTTGTCAGATTAACTGGTGAAATTTCCCAGTTTGTTTTGACGTTTATTGACATTCGATCATCGTCCAATTTATTGCTTTTAAATTCAATGCTTCTGATTAAAAAATAATTATTTTCATAACTAATTATTTAGGCAAATCTGCAGTGTGTAGTTAATAAAATGCCAAAGCAACCGAACAGTTAATGTCAAGAGATGGTAACATCTTTGTTAAGCTATTTCAAACGTGCCGAAATGGGGTCCGCCGTCTTTTTATCGTAAATAAACTATAGTAGTTGGTTGACGTATTAAAGATAGACCAGCATTTACACACATTACCTACACAAGTTTTGGTCTCAACATATCATTTCGACATTGAAAATATTTTATGAAGACATTTTTATGGACTAGTAGATGATTATACGTTAATAATTTTGCATTATATCAAAAAGCATAACTCGTATAAAAGTGAATATACCTACACATATGTCCAAAGGTTTGGAATATTGGAAAATTTCATATTTTTTCAGAATTTCATATAAAAAAATTTCTGAATAATCAAACATCATTTTACTACAAGTACCACCAATATCAAACAAATCCCAAAGACAGATAAACAATATGCAAAAAAATGGTTTATTCTTTTGGAGTGAAAAATTTACAATGTACCACTTACATTTAAAATATAATTAGTATAGAAAAAAAAATTTTTTTTATAAAATAAATGATCAGTATTTCCTCCTTTGGCCTGTATGCATGACTGTAGGCAATTTGGCATGCTGTCGATTAAATAGTCGAGCTGGGCTTGCGAAATTCTCTCCCTTTCTTCACGAGCAGCAACTTTTAGTTCTCGTAGTGTAATAGGAGGATTGTTTCACTTCTTAATGCGTGTTTTGAGAATGTCCCAGGTATGTTCAATGACGTTCATGTCAGGGAAGTTAAAGGGCCACATTATTGTGGATATTCCTCCTCCTTCCAGAAAATTTTGTACTGCTGCTGTTCGATGCGGAGGTGCGTTGTCATACATAAACACAAATCTTCCACCTACTACCCCTCGGAATAGACGCACGACAGGATTTAACCCACATATTACTGAAACTATTTTGTTCCATTTCCTTTATATATATTTCTCAATATTGTCTATTGTGACCTAATAGAGCACAAAAAAATGTTAGAAAAGTGTTTTTTGCACTAGATGTCAAAATATGACATGTTCTTTAAAAAGGACAGTAGTAAAATGCATTACTGGAAGGTGAGACAATTTATTAGTACAAATTTACATTGTATGGAAATTCTTGAAGCATTCTTTTGGATGCAATGGCATGTTGCACTTTTCACACATAAGTTGAACCTTTTTCTTGCAATAGCCACAACGGGACCATGTTGCTTGGTATATAATTAGATGGTTCATGCGTCATACCTTGAATGTAATACCATGTTTGGATTTCGTCTTGTCGGACCGCGTTTTGTATCCTTTTTGTATGTCTCTAGAATGTTGCATGCTATTTGCCTCCTAAATTGGAGCTGATCAAGGTTTCCCTCTTCTCGGTCCAACTGCCAGGCGTTCTGAATCGCCATGTCGATACTATGTGCTATTAGTGGAAAGTACCATTTCTTCCCTCTTATGGAGACTCGATACAGACTAATGTTTTGATCACTGCGGTTAGGTCACTGCGGATAGTACGTTTTTCTTCAGGTCTGTCTTGTGATTTCCAATACACATCTTTAGAATGCTGGTAAAGATCTCCAGATATCCAATCAGCAGATACCAGTTTCTTGGGAATAGCTGGTAACGAAGATATTTTTTCTTGTAAACTTATTGTCGCAAGAGGCACATCATCTTCGTCCGAAGGAAGTTCTTCAACATATTTGTCTTGGTTATCAAAAATAACCTCAGCATCGTTTCTGAGCTGACTTCTGGATAAATGATTTATTATAGTCATTTTCTTATCTCCAGAGTCGCAGTCCGTTACATCATCATTATAGCATTATCTGTAGGAAATAGAATAATGCCATCAGGTGATATCGGACTGTCATTTTCCTCAAGTTCTTCGATCAACTCATATAATTTCAATGGTTTCCTAAAACAGATACAGTGTAGTAGTGTTTATTACTACTGTCCTTTTAAAAGAACATCACGAGAAACTCCTTCAAATAATATGCAAATAAGATTCGAATACTATATACCCTATAATAACATATAACTATACTAAATAACAAGGTAGTATCATCAAAACATCCCAATTTGATTTGTAACAATTGAAAACTTACCTTCAATAGGTGGCGTCCATTTTATATAAGCAAAATCAAGAAAATATTGTTTCCCAGTTCGTAAACAAACGGTTAGCGTGGGTAACTGATCTGGAATCTCTTAATAAATGTGTTTATGGAGTAATACCACTGGTGACATCCATTAATGGAAAGTCAAAGATACAAAAATATAGAAATTATATCGATGTCTTTTAAAGGGACAGTAGTAATATCTGGGTTAAAACCTCCTCGATGTAAACAGCACCAGGGACTCTCCTCTCCAGAACCAGATCACGCAGTTGGGCTGTTTCTAGTCGGGCTTATCATCCTGAGGCCCTCCAACCAAACTAGTGTTCTTCGCGAATCACAAACCAAGCCAATTTTTAATTCATCAGAGAACATCACGTTATTCCAGCTAGGACCATGATGTGAAATTTCTCGAGCCCATTGCAACCTTACAATTTTGCATTGATAGGTTGGTTTGGGAACACGTAAGGGTCTTCTACGATACAAATTTACTGCATTTAGTCTGCGTGTTATTGTTTGACGTGAAATATTCAGTCCTTTAAGCCTAACAATTTTTCTGGAGATACCACTTGTAAGATGCCAGACGATTTCTTCGAGGTATCAATGTTATCTGCCGATCTTGTGTTGTTGTTGTGCATCGATTTCTGCCACTTCTGGGGCGATCCTTCACGTAATTTGTGTCTTGGAATTTTTTTAAATTTTCGATACAGCACTCTGAGTGACGCCAATGATATTGGCGATATCACTTTGAATGAAGCCCTGTTGTAACAATGCAATTACTCTAGATCTTTCGAAATGAGATATTATGTTTCTAGGCATTTTTAAACGGTTTGAATTGATTCTTTTTTTAATTTCTTGGGAAATTAAACCACAATATTTTTAAATTCTTTATTTCAACGTTTCGGTAGCGTTCCAGCTACCGTTGTCAAGAAAAAATTAGTAGAAATTAATTTTTATCCCTAACTGACACAACAGAAAAAATTTTACAACTAGACAATCAAAAATTATTTTGAAGCTTAAGACTGCAAAATTTTGTTATCAAATTTTTATCAAGGTCCATTCATAGTAGATCATATCTGTGGCAAAATGTGAAATGAAATATTTCATTTTATGACATTCCAACGATATGATAGTCTACTAGACATGGAATCCAGTGAAGTGCACGTTCCAGGAACGGTTTTTATTGGGATAGCGCGTTTTTTTCGCTTATATTGGAAATGTTGTTAATAAAACGCGTTTCTTGATAGTTTTTTTGTGTATGAATATTTCAGTTTTTGAAATATGTATACTCAGTTTTGTGATTTTGTGTATTGAAATGTGTATCGATTAACAACTATTCAAATTATAAATCATAAGAAAACCTGGATAAAAACTCATGATGCTATCCTGATAACGCAGGTAATTGATTATTGGAAATTTCTCTTTCTAACATTGGTAATAAACGAACACAAAAAATATATCAAAGATAGGGAATTCTTTAAGTCAGCTATTTGCAAACATGCTTGGGAAGAGGGTCATCAAATTCAATGGGATTCATCAAAAATAATATTAAAAGAACCCAATAAGACGGAAAATCAAAGAAAGTGCTTTAATACAACTAAATGCAGATA
>CAJUYG010003402.1:1898-21755 GCA_910591675.1 Galerucella calmariensis
GTGAAATATATATTACTAAATATCTAAAATAATGAATATCATTACACACATAATCTTCTATGTTATCAAAGTTTTCAAGCTTTATTGAGCATAAAGTTCTCAATAACCTCAACCTTCGATGTAGCCCTTTATCTTCAAAAGCTTTTTCCAGTGCTGTCCATGCCTCATTTGCGGTTTTGGCTTGCATTACGTGTGGGTACATAGATTTATCTAATGATAATATTATTTTTGACAACGCCTTTTCTTCACGTCGTGCATTTGCCGCAATATCTGCATCTGACGATGTTACTGCTACTTGTCTAGAAATGCAATTCCACAATCCATCTAGTTTCAATAAAGCAGTCACTTGAAATTTCCATTCTGAATAGTTTTCTCGCCCTTTCAGTTTTTCAATACTTGCTGCCATACTCGATTCACCCGCCATATTTTTTGCAACGGTTTTCGTATCAGCTCGATAGAAAAAACGTAAAATTCACTATATTTTATTATTCACAGGAACTCTGGGCCCATTACCTGTTGGATAACAGGTGCACAGTAATACAAACTCAGACGATACGAAAACTTTAATCAAAACAGCTACTTAGTATTATATCGAACATTAAAATTCAACTAACTAACATTGACAATTTTTTTTATCACAACTGACAACAACTGTCATACCATGGTTACTCTAAACCTAAGGCACCAACAGCACACCAACAATATAGTTGTTGACACCATTGTCTTTTATAGATTGTTTCCTTTTGCCATTTGCTGCTGTTATTTGTGTTTTAATTTGGTACTGTAAGTGTTATCAAGTGTGATAATTCATAATATTATAATACCTTTTATAATGGTTGATGTGAAGTGTTGCGTTCCTGGGTGTACAGACATTACATCAAAACGACATAGGTTTCCCAAACATGACCCTTTGTTGTTGAATTAATGGGTTGCCTTTATTCGCAATCCAAAACTAGAGGAATTAAGCGCTAAGCAGATTTATAAATCCTACAAAGTTTGCAACAGACATTTTGAACCACAATATATTGTTATTGGGTCAAAAAGGTGCCTCACTCGAAAAGCTGTTCCTACAATCCTCTCAGGATTGATCAAAAAGTGATGGGAAATACGTAATATTATCACTCTTAGGTATTACTTAGCGCGTGGTAAAATGTAAATTGCAATTAGGAATTCCTAAATTCGTTTTAGGTATTACCTGGCTTTAGGAAATGGTTAATGAAATCGGGCATTAGTCATTCAAATAAACAAACTTCCATTAAAAAAAAGCGCTATGAAATAGTTCTGAACCCATCCACTGCGATCGCTGAAATTCTTCTTCCCTCAGTCTGTTTTTCGGCATCAGCTGCCTTGCCTATTTCGACAACTCAATTGCAACTAGCGCTCCAGGTGGATGGGTTTGACACCTCATTTTTTCATTCTGGGTAAACCTATTAGACTTTCACTTCTATAGGTTAGACTGTTTTGTGGTGACGAAGTTGAAGAAGAGATGTATGTTTTGTTATGACGTTAGCTGTCAGATCAAAAACGAAGCCTATTAGGCAATCCAGAACACGTGATCTTTTCAATATGGCGGAGACGGTCAAACATTGGAATCAGTAACGTGTCAGACCTATGCGTGTCAGTTTTGTCCTTTTATCTCTGCGATTCTTTCTCTCAACATCTGCAGCCCTTTTTTTACTTTCTGAGACACATGTCCCATATGTTGAAATGGTACCCAGTGAGGGTGGTCTTTATCTTCGAGGGCAGCAGGTTTGCCTAAAATAAGTTAATACCTACTTGAGTACAAATTACGTATAGGTACTAGGAGCTAGAAGAGTTGTTATGCTATTCAAGATAATATTTGATAAGAAGCCTACCAGTTATAAAGTGTCTACTACAAACTTTCTGGTGTTTCAATATATATTCGGTCAGATCGTCTCTCTTTATTGCCGCAATCCATGCAGCCCTGCGAAGTTTGGTCAAATCGTTTTTCTCCGTTAAAAACCTGTGTTTTGTCTCTGCGAGAACGCGATAAAACGAAACTTCATCACGATTAGAACGGCTTCCACAACCAACCACAATACATATCGAAGGCATTTCACAAGACAAACACTTTACTATTCAAAAATCACAATTTACAGCCAAAAAACAGAAAGAAAACCAATGGATAAACAAACACTCAAACACAACTTTGTTATTTGTTTGACCGTCGCCGCCATATTGAATTTATTTTGACAGATCGATGGATTGCCTAATTAGTTCGTGGTGGTGGTGGTGATCATAGATAACATAACACTGTGGTGGTGATCGGAGTGATTCATCACGTGACCTCTCTGGATCGAGTTAGTGAGCCGGAGTAAGTTTCCGAAAACGCCTATAGATGATACAGATCACCTACAAATTGTGACATATAAATATGAAACATAGAATAAAGTCGGGATGGTGCACTGCAGTAATCGCGCACAAATATGGACAAGCACTAACCTTAATAATGTTTCCCTAATTTAAAACTTCAAATGCGCATGCGTATATGTCACTATAAGGGCAGCACTATTACTGCTTGACCTTATGAAAGTTCCAATAACTCTCTAATAACTGTTCTGTGATTACCTATCCAGCTTCCTTAATGATGCCTATTGTTAAAGTTGTATGTTAAAAAAGTAGTAAGTTTTGATTCTTACGAAGCGAGATGGAACGATACACCTTCGATGAATGTTAAAAAAATGGACTCGGTCATGTTACACCTGTCAGAGTATAACCTTTATATAACAAAACGCATGACAGAAGCAGGGTTATCAAGGGTTATCTCTGACAGAAGTGCAATTTATACAATATAACGCGAGGAAAGTTTACATTCAAGTGTACTTAATATAATTATAAATGGAAAAACAAGTACACCTTCCAAAAACAACAAGGCCACAGTATAAGATGTTGTTGGAATTTCTAGAAAATCATCCTATTGTAAAAAGAGGGAAGAACAAAACATGCGAGGTGAAATAATTAAATCGGCCACTACACATTAAATTAAAGGAGCACTGTTTCACAAATTTATTATTTATGTTTGGTTGCAAAATATGACAAATGACCACGGATATATAGCAAAAACTGATGAGATTTTTGACATTTGTTTCACTTGGCGAGATCGTTAAGACATAATAAGCTGTCAAACTAGTCAGTTATGTTAACAACAGAGCTAAAAATAACGATGATAAAATAACGATTCTCTTTGACATAACTATGCGCATGATGATACAGAATCGGTATTTTTAGTCAAATTTTTATATTATAGAAATTCACACTTAACGATGGTCGTCAAATAACATAAAGTAATACGGAATAGGGCCGATTATCGATGAGGAAGCAGTTTTATCAGTATAATACCGAGTGATTGGCTAGAATAATGTATTGCTATTGGTTAAAACCCCCTAAATGTCGGATTTTGACGAGTGAAAAAAATAATCAGAAGATATCAATCACGAGTTTTAATGGCCGTTTGCCCCAATTGATATTTAATGGCCGCATTTTAAGGGTCGCTTAAAGCATAAGGTTTCCTTAATTACTTGCATGGCAGTTTAAGTCTCACTTGAAGTAGCTTAAGTATAACTTGAAATGAGCCGGTTTTTTTAAGGAGGATGTTTATGGAGAATGATTTGGAAGTATTGGATATTCTTGGATTGGTACAATCAGGTACAATCATAAAAGTATTATGAAGAATTGGATGGAAGATCCTTGGTTTCACTTGATCAAGCCAACTGTTTTACAGCTCGTAGAAATGCTAGAAGATTTTTTGGAGCATCCGGACAATTTTTTAGCCAAGACAGGCCATCAGTTTTCTTATTTTCAATAACCTCTTTGTATTTCGCAGCTAAGGATCATATTAGCAATTCTTTTTCCCGAACTGTATAATTTGCCGATCTGATTTTCCCATTTTTTACTGTGTTTTCCATTATAAACAATTTTTTTATTTAAGAAATAAGAATAAAATCCTTCGATATTCAAAGAATTGACTTTTAATACGTTATTTCAAACCACAAAAGCGAAAATTCACTAGAAACCAAAGAGAAATAAATAAAACTCAACTTAAATAGCGAGGTTGACAAATGTATCAAGCACTTAGCTGAGAACCAGAGCAAAAACATTGGTGCAACTCAACTTTAACTAAGCGATCCTTAAATTTTAAACTCGCCGTATGCCCTTTTCCACCAAATTACGTTACGCTGGGAATAGTTATGAAGCCCTTAAAAATAAAGTGGAGCTGTAGTTGTATCAAACACTTAACCTCGGTTTAATGATGTTTAGACTGTAGCTGATTGATGTATTTATTAGATGGAGAGTGCAACTAAAAAATGTAGATCGGCAAATTATACTGAACGGAAAAAAGAATTATTATTTTCATTGACGATAAAATATGAGGACATTTTAGACTATCAGCTGAAATGGACAATGCACATCAATAATCTCCTTAAAATTTGTCAGACGAGAATAAACTTACTTAGAGTCCTATCAAATCATTCCTGGGGAACCGACACCAAAATACTGATTAACCTGTATCAGTCAATTATTAGAAGTAAACTTGACTATGGAAGCATTTGCTACAGCTCAGCCAGCAGCACTCTTCTACACAAATTAGATGTTATACAGACCAGTTCTCTAAGAATAGTTTCAGGAGCTTTCAGAACAAGTCCTGTTAGTAGCCTCCAAGTTATCACATCACAACCCCCTTTATATCTAAGACGTCTATATCTATCTTTATGCTATGCATCTAGAGTGTCGGTTCTAAAAAACAACAATCCTTCCTTTTTAACAATATTTCATGGTACAAATACTATCCCAGACACCCAGAAAAAATACTTACCATTTTATGAAAGGTTAAAAAGATCAGATTTCAATATTGATCAATTTCAACTGTCTTTACCATTATGTCATGAAACTCCTCCTTGGATAATTCAAATACCAGCAGTCAACTTCTCATTAGCAAATCAGCCCAAACACTCTACCAGCGACCACATATACAAATTAAAATACTATGATCTCATTTCTAAATACACTAGATATGATCATATTTTCACGGATGCATCTAAATCAGAAAACGGAATTGCATCAGCATTCTTACAAGATACCAACAGTTACGCAATCAGGCTAAATCCTCACTGTTCAGTATATACAGGAGAGTTACTCGCTATACTTGAAGCATTGAGAAGCTACAAACAGCCAAACAAAAACCTATTATTAATATCGGACTCCTACAGTGCTCTCTTAGGAATGAAACAATTATTTCCCACTTACCAAATACTCATAAATATTAAAGAAGAACTTTACAGACTCCAGAAAATACACGTTGAAGTAGAGTTCCTGTGGGTTCCTTCTCATGTAGGCATACCGTCGAATGAAAAAGTCGATGAAATTGCACGACATTCTGAAAGCAGCGAAAATCTAACATTTTTTGAAAAAATTCCAGTTTCCGATTTCAAACCAGTTATAAAGGATTTTGTATGGAATATCTGGCAAAAAAAATGGGAAGAAACCAATTCACTACTTAGAGAAATCATGCCATCGGTAAAATCCAGATTGACACTTCCACAGAACAGAAAAGACCAGGTTGTTTTAAACAGGTTAAGAATAGGACATTCAGCCATCACACACCAGCATTTATTCAATAAAGAACCACCAAAGCAGTGTTTAAAATGTAAAATCAAGTTCTTCCTTTTTTTTTGTACTTAGCTTGCACGAATTTGGGGGTCCAGCCAAACCATCCACAAGGTCACTCTCGGGAGTAGAAAACTGGTAAATTTCCAGGAATCATCTCGGCTGGGAAGATTCTCTGATGACGTGAAACAGGTCGAACCGCAGGTGTGAAATCTGGAACAAAATCCAATCCGCACAACCAAAAGGCTTCCAAATTAAAACCCCAACAGTGTAAGGGAAAGTAAAGCGTAGAAAAGAAAACCCCACAACAAGGAGAGAGAAGAAAAAAATAATCAATCTCACTATCTAGAAAGTTGTAGTTTTGTGCAAACTAAAAATAACTTACCTCAATGTATCAATGAGGGTTTGCAAAATTCCCATCCAACCCCGTGAAATCATCAATAGACAACATCCACTAATAAGCTCACAAAATGATGGATTCTGGCAGGTGTTGAAAGGAGGTTGATTCGGTCTTAATGAATCGTGGTTTCGGTGTAAAATAATGCCTTAACGGCGGAAAAACGACTTACAAACATACTACTTAAAATAGTCGGATTTCCAAGCAATTTGTGCAAATTTATATCCCCTAATTAGAGTAACTAATCGAAAACTAAACTAAGAAAATAACTCGCACTAAGCACCGAACCTTTCGTTCTCCAAACTGTATCACCTTACCTCCGTTGACATCGAAAAGATGCTCTAGCCTGGGGCTGTTTACGTTACACGATAAGAGAAGGAAACTGATTGAAGAAGGTAAACAGTGTTGAAAAAATGGTCGCATAAATTGAGAAACTTAAAATGCCAGAATAACATGTTGAATTTTAGACCTGAAAAGGTTTTTTGGCGAAATTACCTTTAATAACATTATACGTATATGTCTCTATTGTGGAATTATATTGTTTACTCCGCACAATATCCATTTTTAAAATATATTCCAATTAAATGTCCACTCATAATTCATCTCTTCCCTGGCTATATGCCACAAAGGACATTGTATAATATTGTAATGATGATCCTTCGTGGCATATAGCCAGGGAAGTAGTTGTGGTGTCTTAGTGACAGTGGTAATACCCACACTAATGATTGGAAATGTCTTCTACCACAATTTTCGTAACAAAAAAATTACTTAATCCATTATTTTTGCTATTTCCATTCAATTTTCAACCACAACGCCTCATGGTGCTCAGTTTTTAAGGTTCCGTAAGCAGAGGGTGGAAAACGGACCTTATTACGCTGTCTGTCTGCCCGTCTGTCACCAGGATGTATCCCATGAATCGTTATAGTTAGACAGTTGAAATTTCCTCAGATGATGAATTTCTGTTGCCGCTGTAACAACAAATACTAAAAACGGAATAAAATGTATATTTTACAAACGTGATGTTTTTGCTCGATGTTGATAACGGCAACAACGGGTAGCTGCTTAGTTGGTTGAAGCTCCTGTATAGTAAACAGGAGATCGCGAGTTCTAATCTCCCTGTGGCCGAGTGTTTTTTTAACTTGTTATACAGAGTGTCCAGAAACTCTACTGCCAAACGGAAGCTACAGAAACTAGAGGTGATTTTAATTCGATCTAGCTCACATTACCTTCATCCGAAAATGCTTCCTGAGGAAGCTACAGCCCTTTGAAGAAGACGTCCTCATATGAGTTTTCTACAAATTATTCGAAAATATCGTTACTTGAAATATTCAAACTTGGTATAATCAATAAACAGTTACAAACAAACAGGTATTTTTATTAAAAAAATTTCATTCCCAAGTTTTTTATGTATCATATGAACCGTTTTCGAGAAATATAAATTTAAACTTTTTGTGCTTACATAAAATCATGTTGGATTATAAAAGTGTATCTGTAATATCAAGTTGGTTTCGAAAAATCAACAAATTGTACAGATACTGGTTACAAAAGTCGTAAGTATTAAATTGCTCCAATTGTTTTGGGAATTTTAAATTAATTTTATATTCCAACATGATTTTATGTGAGAAACACAGAAAGTTTAAATTTATTTATCTCGAAAACGGTCCATGATATCGATTTGAAAGAAGAGAACCTATTTTATGAGAATTATCTTGAATTTTCCAAATTCGGTGTCGGATACATAAAAATACCTGTCGCCCCGACTGACGCGCTTGTGATGGATCTGAAAAAAAATTATTTACAGCGAACGGCTGGTTTGTAACTGTTTATTGATTATTGAATAATTATAAAGTTTGAAGAATATTTTAAGTAACGGTATTTTTGAGTAATTTGAAGAAAACTCATATGAGGACGTCTTCTTCTAAGGGTTGTAGATCCCTTAGGAAGCATTTTCGGATTGAGGTAATTTGAGCTAAGTCGACTTAGAATCACCTCTAGTTTCCGTTTAACAGAAGCGTTCCTGGGCACCCTGTATACTAAGCAAAGCTGTGAATATAAATCACAAAATCAGCTCAATACATTCAGCATCACTTGTACGTATGCATGTATGTATGTCCTCTGTCCCCACATACCCTATAAAGGAAGGCCTGCCGACAGTCTCTGGCCATGTGCTTCACGCTCTTATTTAGCCAGCATTCCCTTATACTCACCACTCTCTTGGTATTACACCTCGCTACCTGGTGGTCCTTCACTCAAAGAATCTGCCCTCCTCTATCCCCTCTATAATATTTACCCTATTCCAGACATACTTAATCTCCCGTTCTCCCAGTGAGGCTTCCGCTTTCTCCCATTCCGCCCTTACCACCGCCATTTTCATCCTGTTCTCCTCTCCCACCACTTCCAACACCCCGGTCCCTTCCCCAATCAATTCCTCTATTTTCTTCCTCACTACTTCATCTTCAATCCACGGGTCTATCTCCACCATCTTAATGGTTTCTGTTTCCTTTCCCGCTTCCACCGCCCCAGCTCCTGTTACCCTTTCCACATCCCTTAGAATTCCTCTGACCTCAACCCCTTCCTTTGCCTCTATAACCACCTCCCTGTTCCCTTCAGATTCTATCCACCCACTTTCCTTCCATCTTCCTCAAACCCTTCTTAATCCTTTCTATCCCCTCCTCATTAACTTCTCCAATATCCTTCAGGATTACCGCCCCATTCCTGACCTCCTTTTCCCTACCTGTATAAATTGTCACCTTCGTCCCATCTGCTCTTACCCACGCGATCATCTTCCTCAGCACCTCCATCTCCACAGGCTCAAGCCTGAGTAGCCCAACGCTGATCCTGCTTCCCACTTCCTCAAACAGTCGACTCATCATAACAAACACCTTGCTCTCATCCCTACAATCACCCTCCATCCGACAGATCAAATCCTCCGCGTTCACCCTTGTACCTTTTTTTCTGTAGTGTGTACCTCCTTAACCCACTCCATTTCCTCTCCTCCTCCAGCACCGGGTACCTATCCCTAAACATCTGCCTTCCTTACTCACCCATACCACTTTTATCTTTTCATCTCCCAGCATTGGATTTCCCACCTCCACCTCTATTCCCTCAATCTTTTCATCCTCCAAGTCCTTATCTTTAATCTCCTTCCATCCCAGTCTCTTTGCCCTCCTCCAACTGTGTTTGCATTCTCTCCTTCCTATCTTTCTCTCCTCAACCACTCTAATTCCCCGACCTGCCCCTCTGCCACCTACTCCTGCTCTTCCAGCCTTTCCACCCTCTTCTCCAGTCGCCTTACCATCTCCTTCAAACTTTCTACAGTCTCCCTCTCTTCCTCTTTTCCACTCTTCACTACCTCCCTTCTTTTTTCCTGTTTTCTTTTCTGCTCCTTTTTCTCCAGAGGCGATACCTCCTTCCTTTTCACCCCAGTATCGCTCCACTCACTTGTCTCTCTCGCTTTATCAGGTGTTCGTTTCACCAGCCTCGATTTCCCAAAAATTCCATTCCCTTCTCTCTTTTCCTTCACTGCTTCCTGTTCCACTTTCCTTGCATACTCCATACTACATCCCACGAGTAGCTAGGGAATTGAATGTCTAACACCACAGAGCCCCGCTTGTGGTAGTAAGGCTGGGTACTCCGGGAGGTCACCAGGTATCCCGGTGTATCGGTATCCAGGTATCCCGGTGTCACGGTTTCCTCTGGACGCAGCGGACTCTGCTGCCTACAATCACACAACATAGCTGCCTCCCCTATGCTGCTGGTTTTTTTTATCGAGGTTTACTACTCTATTCCCTTTGATCCGCGAGCAACTATTCGGGTTCCCATACTGGAGATTTATTTATTGCTTATCCCGAGGGTTGGTCGGTCATGAGGCCCTTACTGCTCGTAGAGCACGAGTCCCTTGATCATCCACTCCCTCTGGATACACCCTATCAGCCATTGGGACGCGCCGTGTCGGGTAGGACAACCCCTCTACGTAGACTTGTATGAGAGATTAGGGGTGAATCACTTCCATCCTCCCTCATCCAACCCTCCGAAGCACGGATTAGGCATTCGTGTGAATAAAAAAAAAGGGAAAAAATTACTTATAATTTTATTACACAAGAAAACATTTCCATTTGTATAATCCTAAAAAAATTTCATACATTTTGGGCAGCACTGACCAGGAGGAATAACGGGAAATTGATTTGTACAATTAACTTCGGGACATTTTACTGGCTGACATCTGTGACAGCATTCACCAGATGGTATGACCGAAACAAAGCACTGATCGCATTTAATCTTGGGGCATTCCAGAGCTACACATCTTGGACAACATTCTTCTGGATGTGTGACAGCTACCTGACAAGGCCCACAATTTAGAAAAGGACAAATAATTGGTTCGCAAATGGAGAACCAACTACCAAGAGGAGTTACAGACTTTTGACAACGACCACAGGAGATATTGGGAGAGCTTAATGACTTGCAAATTGGACAGCAATCACCAGGAGGTATAACAGCAATTTCCTTACTATCACACTCAATATTTGGACAGAGTATTGGTTCACATGTAGGGCAGCAATTTCCAGGATATGTGACAGCAACTTCACAGCTACGGCATTGAATATCAGGACAATATATTGGTTGGCACGTGGGACAGCACTCCTCAGGAGATAAAATAGGAATTTCACAGCAACCGCAAGATAAATCGGGACAATCTATGGGTTTACAAGTAGGAGAACCACATTCTTCAGATGATGTAACAACAACTTCGCAGGAACCACATTGAATATCGCTAGAATATTTCAGTTGGCATGTAGGACAGCATTCCCCGAATGATCGAACGGAAGCTTCACAGCTACTGCAATCAAGACTTGGACATACTTCGGGTAAACATTTGGGACAGCACTCTCCTTCAGGTGTATCAATAATCTCACATGGGTTACACTTAGAAGGAATTGCGCATAGAACAAGGCTGCAGTCTATTGAATCATCTGATCCATCAGATTCGCTGTAGTATATTGAATCTACTGATTTAACAGTTTCAACTAACACAAAAAACACCAACAACATAAAATACTTCATTTTTTTATTTTCAAATTCTCACTGTTTTAAGTGGTTCACTAAATATATATATATGAGTTATTTTATGATAAATCACGTTCGTATTTTGTTATATGTTGGATATGAAAATGTAAATTTGCAATTACTGGAACCATAAAACGTTCGACATCTTTAGCATGCGATGCTGGTAATTTGGTTTTCAGCAGGTAGTAGATAAGATAATATTAATTTAAGATGTCTACCACATACTCTGTGAGTGCGAAGGCCTAGCAAGGGTGCGGTTTCACTTACTCGGGGGAGAAAAACCGAGGACAGAGAGCTACGCAAGGGAGGCGGTATCCAGGCTATTAAGTCTAATAAAAAGAATGAAGCTAGATATCGAACTCTAAATATGGGGGAAGCACAATAGATCGGCAGTAGCAGTGGGATAGGACAAAGATCCACTCCAATTCTAATCCAAGATCTTTGCCAATATTTTGATATTTGGTTCCCATCCCCAAAAAATATATTGGTAATTTGGTTTCCGGGCATTGCTGTATTACAGGGGGTGGGTGTATTTCAAACACCAAGCGGTGTATTCGCTTTACACGCTTAGTCCAGTCATCTTAGTGTAAATAAACCTCGGAATTTGAAATACCCAGCTGAATATTTGTATACCTAAACTTGTATTTTGACATTCTCAAAGTTGTCTTTAAACCTATATATGGTAGGGCGTACGCGTCTATTAAAATTTCAGATCAAAGATCACAAAATTATTTGCATATTTTCTGCAAATATCATTCTGTGGGTTTTTCGCTATTTGTGTTTATAATTAATATTGTAGATGCCTACAACTTTTGTTTCAAAAATTTTTTATACGCTGAATCGTTTTCGATGTAGAGGGCAGAGAGGAGCGCGCAGTTAGAGCATAAGGTCAACCAGTATAGTCCCGGTGCTGAATACTGGCCACACCCAAAATAGAATATGACATATGTCTGAGGTATGATAGTACAGTAAAAGTAAAATAGTCGTTTATATTTCATTTTATAATCCATCATTGCTAAACGACAGTTATGATTATTTAACGTATTTGCCATTATATACAGTCTTGTCTCGTCCTTTTGCTATTGAATATAAAACATAATTGGCGACGAGAAGGGGCAACGATATCCACATATCTTGAGTTGAAATCACGCCTAAATTTCGAACTCCAAGTTATAAGTCAAATCTGTATTTGTGTCCACAAAACAGTCTAACCTATAGAAGTGAAAGTCCAATAGAATTAACTAGAATGAAAAAATGAGGTGTCAAACCCATCCACCTGAAGCTAGTTGCAATTGAGTTGTCGAAATAGGCAAGGCAGCCGAGGCCGAAAAACAGACTAAGGGAAGAAGAATTTCAGCGATCGCAGTGGATGGGTTCAGAACTATTTCATAGCGCCTTTTTTTAATGGAAATTTGTTTTTTTTTCTTATTTTTTGGGAATCAAACCACATAAATGTTTTTTATTTCGACATTATTGTGGTTTGATTCCCAAAAAATGAGAGAAAAAAAGAATAAGTAATGCCACGAGGAACTTACAGAGGAAGTTTGTTCATTTGAATTACTAATGCCCGATTTCACTAACCATTTCCTAAAGTCAGGTAATACCTAAAACGAATTTAGGAATTCCTAAATGCAATTTACATTCAACCACGCGCTAAGTAATACCTAAGAGTGATAATATTACGTATTTCCCACTACTTTTTGATCAATCCTGAAAGGATTGTAGGAACAGCTTTGCGAGTGAGGCCCATTTTTGTCCCAATAATAATATATCGTGGTTCAAAATATCTGTTGCAAACTTTTTAGGATTTATAAATCTGTACGGCGCTTAATTCCTTTCGTTTTGGATTGCGAATAAAAGCAACCCATTCATTCAACAACAAAGGGTCATGTTTGGGAAACCTATGTCGTTTTGATGTAATGTCTGTTCACCCAAGAACGCAACACTTCACTCCAACCATTATAAAGTTATTATAACATTATGATAACACTTACACTTGATAACACTTACAGTACCTAATTGAAACACAAATAACAGCAGCAAATGGCAAAAGGAAACAATATATTGCAATCTATAAAAGACAACAGTAACAACAAGTATATGACAGCTATTATGAATTTTAAAATATTTTCTTATTTTCGTGCTAAAGGCCTCAGCTGCCAGGCCTGTTTCGACAACTCAATTGCAACTAGCGCTTCAGCTGGATGGGTTTGAAACCTCATTTTTGTATTCAAGGTCATCCTATAAGCTTTCACTTCTATAGGTTAGACGGTTTTGTGTTTGTGTCTACAGTCCATTCTTCGTATCTTTTGCATCTAGTACCTATCTGTAGTTTGGCATAGGAGTGTATGGACATCTTGTAATAGAAGGTATCTTCCATAGTTGTCTAAAATAGCTATGAATTTTTCACTTGCACAAGGGTGGCGAAAAAAATACTACTATGGTTTATTTACGATAAAAATACGATGACGCTGCAAAACATGATTTAATTACGTTGCCAGAATGTGGATTTTTTCTTTTGTTGAGATTTCATGATGAAATCATCAACTGGGTACAAATGTTCCTGTGCTTTGTGCTAATACTAATAAAGGAGTGGTTTGTTGTAGCATGAATGATTCAAACCTTATATACTTGTTTATCTAAATCACATGCGTTAACTCTGGTTAGCAACGCCATAATATATAAAAATTTATGTAAACACATACTTTTTTCTTTAGTTGAATGTCATAATGACCTTACATATAATAGAATTTATAGTACTTCGGTTTTGAGTTATTCTTCTTATATTTATGTACAATACTGTTCCTGGACGTTTGATCTTACTGCATATTGATGGATGTTGGAATTTGCGTGGTAATTCCAACCGTATCGAATACAAATTATTAGACACCCTGTACATCCTTCCTGAACAGACCGGCGCAGTAGAGCGCGCAGTCCCTCTGTCCAATTCAGTAGCACTCAGACCTTCGAAAAGCACCCTCGCTGTGAAGTGATGTCTACTCACATTAGTTTTCTCATAAAACAACTCACATTGTAATCGTCGGGATTCGAAGTGTTTATGGTGATTAGTAACTAGTATTTATTCCAATCTAATTAATACCCAACACGTGGTTGGTGCCCTGTTCTTTATAAAATATAAAGCCGGTTACTCTACAATTTCATTATGTTTCTTTTTGTTTATGTGAAGATCTTAGAGATCCAATTCCTTGAAGATCTATTAGAAATAAACTGGCTATTATTGACATCTCAGTAGTTAGTTTACCCTTTCGTGGTCAATGTAGACAAGGTAGTTATACAGGGCTATTCACTAAGCAAAGTTGTTATGGATAGCAACTGTAAATTGTCGTTATGTTCAAGGTCAGTTGCTAAACGCGAGATTGGTATTCACTATTGAAGTGAAGTCGCTATAAGAGTTGCTATGCATAATGACAAGTGGCTATGAGAAGTGGTTCACTGGCAACTGCTCTAGAGGAGTTGTTAACGATAACTACTTGCGTCAGACACTTATTGGAATGTTTTTATTTATTTATTCTATATTCTATATGCATGTGCTGCTTTGCACAATATATGTATCAAAGCTAATACACATGGATGATTTAGGGCCACTGGCCCGGATGATGAAGAGAATATAAACATTCCAGACCCAATTCAGAGACAAGAAAATGTGAACATTTTAGCTTTAGGTAGTAGAACAAGGAGAACTTTAGTTGACCATTTTAGGTAATTTTCTCTGTTATAGAGAATTATAATTTCTGGTCATTCTTTATAAATCCTACTGTACGTGTCTTAATAAGAATCCATCATTCCTTTTCAATACAGCTACAAATTTCATTTATTTTGTCTTTAAATTATTTTAATTCGTTTTTCAAAAGGATTTTGATCGTATCATATATATTTAAATTTAGCTTAACCGAAAAAATAAACAATCACAAAGATATTTGAAGTTTATAATTATTCACTCTGTCAAAGCAAAGAAACGACTAGACCTATTTTGCGCACATTAGAACTATTTTGCGGCGCTGTCACGTCCATTTTCACGTTTGGGTCTTGAAGGTTGTTATCAGTAGTAATAACCCAAGGGCATTGATAATTGTTCGAAAAAATTTTATGACAGATGTCGAAAGCTTGTTGCTTGGAAACAGACCGACGCCGTAGGCGGAGGTCTGTTGCCTATAAGCAACAAGCTTGAGAAAGTTGTCATAAAATTTTTGAGCATTTATCAATGTCCGAGGGTTATTCGGATAGAAAATTTTTTGCTTATTATAGAAAAAGAACAGATCTTAAACAATTTATCTAAAGGTGCAATTAACAAAGGAACAATTAGAAAAGTTAAATGTGACATTTCGAAATATTAAATATTTGAAACTTCAAAGTCGAAATAAATCAATATGCATCCATAGCAACGTGTGAAAACAGCCCCAAGGTCTGTTTTCAGTGTAATGTTGACATGATTGGGTGAAATTGTTCATATGATCAAAAATGAGGAAATTTGATTAGTTCTAGGAACTGTCAAAAAATTTTCATAACAACAGTTGCCAGCCGTGTATTAGAGAATACCAAAATTTCGAAAGTGGTTACTAAAGTCATTATCGAAAGTTGTTAGCAGAGTTGCTATGGTTAACAACTGCGATAACCACTTTACTTACAGAATAGCCCTGATTGTCAGATGTCAACAACCACCCTCCAACAATCATACAGTCTACTAACGATACTACTTGTCTAGTCTACATTTCCGACACTGGAAAAAGAGATGTTAGTCATTTACACATATTTAAACATAGTCGTACGTCGTAATTGCGACATCTTTATTCAAAGGAAACTGGAAAAGTCAATGTAACAGTGCTTCTATTTCATTGAACCTGCTCTTCATAGAACCCGTTTCACATAATAATAACCCACGTGAAGTTGCAGTCGTATGTGCTTCTGTCAGCCTATACTGTGGATAATTTTTTCTTCAACACCAACCAGTTGGTTAGTAGGCATTGTTTTTGGATAAAAAAATATTCGACAGTTAATAATTGCTTCAAACCCAACCTCAAATGTCATCCATTTCATGAATGAGAGATCAAGATGGACAATGTATGCCGTAACGGCGAAGGATGGTTGAACAAACTCTACGGTTTATTCAATAGCCTTTTTGGTGTGCGTCATCGATTGTTAATGCATTACGTAGGAAGAAATAGGAAAAAAGGCAGATCTGCCATTAATCCTAATCAAAATATCACAACAATGAAGCGTTTGAATGTATTACAAACGTTAACCCTAAACTTTGACCTACAAAAATTTGATTGGTTTATATTCAGATTATGCGCAAGCGCAACCTATCAATCGTGAGTTCAAAATACTATGAAGGCGTTCCTTTCGTAGCGGCAATGTGTCTTACGTCTTTTTCTACTGTCCCACTGACAGTTCTCGTCAGGTCTGTACTTTGTTGTTTACGGTCAATTATTATTTATGAAAAGTGAATTTTAATCTTATTGTTATATTTATTCAAATAATACAAGAATAAGTATATATACACGGAAAAACATCAGCATTATGGAAGTGCTGTGGAGTATTTTTAGTAAGAAAAAGAAAGCTGATAATTATTAATTCCATATAGCCTTTTCGAATTTGGCTGAATACGATCCTGATGATTTTACTTATCAAATTTAAGGTTAGCTATATGTCAAAATAGCAAATGAAATAAACGACATATCCAAAGCCCGGATATACCTCCCAAAGGATGACGCACACCAAGAAGGCTATAATATCAGGTGTTTTCGGTGTTTTGGCTGCTGGTAGCAGCTCGTAGTGACTGAGTTTCGTTCGTTTATTACCGGGCGTGATGTCTAGTCTTACCTTCCCCTTGTCCCTTGAGCACATACCGAAAAGTATGAGCTTCAAACCGCGGACATTAAATATTTGACGTTTGATCGGTTTGACGTTCATTTAAAGGTTAATATCACTAAAAATATCTAAATATGCAAGATTCGAAAACATTATAATTGAAAACTGTTCTTCTAACAACATAGGAAATTCATTGGCATTGGCACATGACAAGTGTTTTTGAGGATCCCAAAAAATCGTGTTCGTTTTGCTTAAAAGTCGTGACGACTGAGGCGTCACGCACAAGTGCTTGAAGCCCAAATAAACGAAAGCAACAATGGTTGAAATGATACCATCTTGGTGTGCGTCATCGATTTTGACGTATATCCATGTTTTCGGCTTAGGATGGCCAAAGAATAACGCACACATTACAAAATTACTTACTTATTCTTAATTTTTTTCAGAAGTATGAGAATAATTCAAGCTCTTCTTCGAGTGATGAAGAGCTTTTAGTTCATTTTTATCAAAGACATCACTGTCGTGATGTCAAAATTTCTCACCTGTTCGTACAACAAAAATTGCCAATCGATTTACAACGAATCACAAACGGAATGTCAGAGTCCGAGAAATTTTCAATCGATTGGAAATCCTTTCTAAGAACAAACCTTATAATTTTTTGAACTTGTTATTCATTTTAGTTCAATATTCTCTCTAAATTATTTATATTGGAAAGATTATTGGAGATCATTTTTATGATTCTCTAGATATGATATAAAGTAGATATGAAAATAATAGTCAATTTTTACGAAATATTATAATGATTGAACATACATAACGTACATAATATAATTTGATTTTAATCTGTAGTTACAGTTATTACTTTTGGTTTTCTTCTCTCAATTCAGGTGAGATTTTCTCCTAATATACATGGACTCATCTGGAACAAAAATCTTTTTTATTCAGCTATAAAAACTCAGTGTTAATTCAAATCACTCTATTGATAGACAACAGTTAATAGGTTCATTCAAGTAACGAGACAGTTTGAGGTGTATTAAAAAAGTACAAATAAAAAAGAATGCATGAAATTGGCTGGAGTTTAACAATTTTTTTCTCAAAATAAAGCCTACGTCTACCTACGACAACCTCATTTTGTACCTAATAGCCGATTTTACACAAATTTTAATATGATGGCATTATTTCTTTTCACTTGTTCCTTCTTTTAAACATCTCTACTCTTATAACTGCGCGTGTCTGGAATAATTGTAGATTTCATGTATTTTTGATTTGTTTCTGGCTTGTGAGGTTCATGTATTGTTCTCATTTACTGATATAATTATGTAATTCGAATAATCCAATTAAATAGGTGTTAATGTTAAAACATTTGAGTTGGGCATGCCCTTTTGCCTGCACTTTTCAAAGGAGAAAAATAATTGATATACTCGCTATATTTCCACTCTTACACGTTGTGTAGGGAGATTGTGAAGAAGCAGTGCGGACTGGAAAACGGTGGGGTTGCTAGTGAAGAGATGCAGCAGGACAAGGAAACTGGGGGTAATGGTGAAGGGATGGAGAATTTGTAGGGAGAAGTCTGTGAAATACCTAGTGGTGTAGTTGGACAGCCAACTACCCTTCAAAATACACTTGGTGAAG
Source organism: Galerucella calmariensis (assembly GCA_910591675.1). Taxonomy (NCBI): domain Eukaryota; kingdom Metazoa; phylum Arthropoda; class Insecta; order Coleoptera; family Chrysomelidae; genus Galerucella; species Galerucella calmariensis. The sequence goes on from CAJUYG010003402.1 coordinate 20,443, forward strand.
GCGAAAGTGGGGTCAGTATGGCTGATGTGTACCTAATATGAAAGGGTCAGGAGAAAGGAAGAGGGTAATTGGTAGGACGGTAATTCAGAGTGTGCCGCACGGTTCACAATTGAGGGTAGGAAAAGCGGGGGTGAATGCGAGGTTTAGGGGTCCCTCCTGATGGTGAAGAGGATGATACTCCTGAGGGTGGTAAAGGGGTACAGGGCTGGCAGCAGCAGTACTATCCATTGGACCAACAAACGATGGAGAGTTGCGACAAGAGAGGAAGTACAAGAATGGATGGAGGAGGAAATGGAGAGACAATGTGAAGAGTGTGAAGGCCGAAGAGAGCTGTTAGAAATAGGAGAGATTGGATGGACCGGACATTCGGGGAGGTGAACTATTTCTTGATACAGGACTGGACATGGGTCGAGAATAGGATATCTCCACAAAATTGGGAAAAGAGAAACTGGAGTCTGCGAAATGTGTGAAAATGGGGGATGATGCGGAGCATATATTATCCTTAGATACTGGAAGATCGAGGAAGTGCTGAAGAAACTAGGGGAGGCAAAATATTGGGAGAACAATGTGGAGAGGAGTTGAGGGGGAAAAGAATGGATGGAGTTGAGTGGCGAAGTGGAGAGCATTATTAGGGAAAGGTCTTGATATGCCATGTGAGGGTGAGTGATAGAAGGCAGAAATTGACCACCGACCGACTTCAAGTATGCTAGAGTGTTGATTCCGAGCGGAGGTGGGTTTGGTTGGTAGGCATTCCCTGTCATAGTCCAACGCTGTCTGGATCATTCGAACATAAGTTTCTCATCTCGACCCGAAAAAGCAATTCAGCTTGGCTACATCTTTTTTATTATCAATATTCTAGGTACCAAGGCCCGATTCAAGATGTGTAGGAACAACTTAAATACATTTATGTATGTATTTTTTAAAACCATTGGAAGTTTACAATAAATAACAAGGTAAACAATTCTTTAAGATGTTTATCTTGTTTTAATGGTCCATCTTCAAAGTACACAGACTATAGACATCCAGTGTTATATTTTCCAAGCTGTTTATTCATTTACATAGAATTTTCCCAATACATTGGTAACATCCTGAATATTAATTATGTTAAATAAAGTTGATAAGAATTATAAATACCTGAACCTACAGTAACTTTAAGCATTACATTACAAAATGAAGTTGATAATAATCGTATTATCATCATGTGTGGTGAGTATTATTTCTCAATCATCTTACCGTCCAACAAAAGAGAATTGCACTGAAATATTGTGTCCTGCAATTAAATGTGCATCTCATTATGTGGCAACAACGCTTCC
>CAJUYG010003402.1:21855-36665 GCA_910591675.1 Galerucella calmariensis
TTGTAACAGTTGTGCACGGGAAATGAAAACAGATGTTAATGAATACTAATGTTAATGGTTTGGCTTAAGTAGGTAAGTCCCTGATAAAAAAAAGATTAGTTCAGTGGAAAGGTCAAATTCTAATTATCGGTAATTGTTTTTGTTATTCTTGACGTAAAAACATATCTTTGTTGATATCGTGGAAATAAAATTGGATTTTCCTTTTTTTTATATTCTGTGTGTTCCTTGTGGTGTATTCATTATTCTTCTGTTCCCTATCTGTCACTATTAGAAAATTCCACAACTAGACAATCAATAATACTTTTTGCACGATCAATATTTTTTTTAATTCAGGCAGAGATACTGAATTGATTGCATATTTAAAATCGAGATATTTCACTTGTTAATTTAATTTCCCTGATTTTCAAAACTAACCCACCTGGTCAAGTAGATCAACAAGATTTGATTAAACTTATCTGTGTAACTATCTTGTTCATGTGTTCGAATATTGAATGTATGACTGATTGGCAAGTATATTCATCATTTCTGGAAAGCTTGTTTGTATTAGGTAATTCGAAAAGCACTCGAATAATCTTTCAAATCACTTGGAATTCTTTAATGTTCCCTCAAAAAGATTCGAGTTGTCGTAACATATTATAAGCTCCAAAATAAACTCACAAAATAGTAAATATGGAGTCAGTGGATTGTCTAGTGTTCAACCATGCTTTGAAATTCAACAGCTGCTCACAGAATTGGCCCTACAGTGATAAAAAAAGGACCATATTAAAACGAGCACAAAACATTCATTTAACATTTTTATTAGAAAGTGGTTGAAAGTTAAACACCAGTAAGTAGAGAATTGTGTAGATATTTTCCTACTGTACATTATATAAAAACTCTGAAATGAGCGCCTTAAAAGGTAAGGCCCCATGTGTACGAAGTGCGAAGTCTGAATTACGGTTAGTAAAAAAATATTCGTGTGGAAAATTGTAGCGTCTCCATACGTACGAGAATCGCATGGAAAAGTATCGCATTTTGTAATGAATTTTGTGGCATAATAACGTTGATGGGTGGTAAATTCTGTCACGCATTACAAGAGGTTGTGAATTTTGTACAAAATAGAAAGTAGAAAAATAACATCATTGTTTAAATCAAGTTAAATTTAATTTAAATCATTTGTACCCGGCCTAATCTAATGATAAAGGACATTTATTATGAGAATGATTTGAAGATACATGAACAAATTACCTATAGCATTTTTTTATTTAAGTTATTAGATTGTTGCCAATATTAAACATTTTAAACAACAATCCAAATCAAAAATTATTATTAAAATCGAACATTAAAAAAGTAGGTAATGAAAAATACGGTTTTGTTCCATTTTAAGGTTACAAACAACTAGTTGAATGACAAAGATTGGACTCGAGCAAAATCTTAAAATTATTTTGTGGTGCCGAAATTTTTTTTATCCAAATATTTCCCGCCATTGAAATTCAAACACCACAGCCAAAAGGAAAGTTTCAGCATTTTGGAAATTCGCAATTCCGGATGCATGGGGACTAACCTTTATGTTTGTACGTTCAATATTTTCCAAACAGGAGAATTTTCCTATGACCACTTTACTTAACACTAAGAAATGAGAATCATGAAAAGGTCCTTAAGCGGGCTAGGAAAAAACGTTGCCTTGGCTTAAAAGATAGACTGGTTGAACATATTAATCAATTTTTTTCTCCACAATAAGTTAAAATATTTGCTCAATTCAAGCTTCAAGTCTAAGGTAGATGTAGATGGAGAGGAAAAGATAGGAGGTACCCTCTGGACCCCTCAGAGGGGACGAGTCTGGGCAAGTGGAAGGGAGGAGAAAGCAGACCGCGGAAAGTGAAAATGTTAAGGATGGATGAAGGGTGTTACAGATGAATCTAGTGGAGAGCATGATTGGGAAAGAGAAGGCATATGAGAGGTAGGAGTGTTAGAAGGGAGTAGATGAAGGAGAGTGTGTGTCCGCCTTGAAGTATGCTAGGGAAGTGATTTCGAGTTGGGAGTAACGGCGAGCTTGAGGTGGGTTTGGTTGGTAGGCATTTCCTTGGGGATGAGTCCAACACTGTCTGGGTACTGGTTAGGACCCATTCGAACATGAGTTTCCCATCTCAGTTCGGAAAAAAAAGGTAGAACGTATCGCGGTACACACGGTAGGAACTTTAGTTCCTTTTAAGCAAAAAATATGTAATACATCTGACGTTATAGATAAACGATTTGCATATTCTTTGGTGCTCGAGTACTAAGCATACCAGACTCTTACGCAGTAATCCGGGTTCGATTCCCGTGAGGAAGTTTTTTTTTAATGGTTAATTTATTTTTAAATAATTATTCTGCTTGTTATTGATAACGACAACAGGTAGACGTTTTAAATATTTAGCAGAATATTCATTATTATAGATAATGGTACGGTACCCTTCATGAGGGAGTCCGACTGGCAACATCTACTAATAACAGCATCGTATATTTAAAAAAGTAAACCGTAGCATTATACAAACTGGACATTAAAGAACTGTACGTTTACCACAAAATTAGTGGAAACATAAAATTGAATTTTTAAATTTTTAATTTGAAGTTGTATTACAGTTTATAGAAATTTTTATTTTCTAGATTTTTTCTTAAGTGGGTCGTAGAAAAAATATGCTGCTCGACTCGTGTGGATTGTCCATATCCACACTAGTTGCACAAAGTACTATTTCTTTCAAAATATGCCCTTTTACATCTAAAAACAACCTGCCCAATGTCAAATCAATTTATCCATCCATTTTAAAGTTATCGAATTAAAGCATTCAAGTTTTCAGAACTTCAACACCCTGTATTTCGAAAAGTAAATGTGCTAGACCCCTTAATCGCGCAAAAAAAATTATGGAAACAATAGTAAAAATTTATCCGAACAAATTCAAGTAGATCACCAGCACTGCGAATACCAGCTTTGCATAGAATTTTAATATAGCATCGGTGGTTCAGTCGTAGAATGCTCGCCTTCCACGCGGGCGACCCGGGTTCGGCCCGGGGCATATGAATCGCTGCTTCGTAAACGAGAGAGAGACTAAGGAGAGAGCACAAGCACGCAAGCAAGGCACATAACGAAGCAACGTAACATAACGTAGCGTAACGTAACGCGTAACGGTCAGATCTTTTGCGTCGCGACCCCTGGTCGCTCAAACATAACCTGACGTAAAGAACTAAAGTTCCAAAAAAAATAGTCTAAGGTAGATATAATTTGTCCTACATCACAAATATCTGTAGTTAGTGGTTTCGGAAGTTGAAATGACACTTAAAACTGTCCACCTTTCCCAAATTCACAGCATAAATTTAACATAAATACACTTACAAGCAAATTAATCTTCTGCACTGCACAGTACCTTGAGGCATCTAGGGCAACATGCACCTGGAAGGGTTTCGAGATGTTCACCTCGTCCACAAGCTGGTGGACGGGAACAGCGCACTAATTTACAGTCGTGTCGATTTGGACAGGAGAACGGAACAACTTCAACGCATTCCGTATCCGTTGAAAATGCGCAATAAATAAACGTAGCGAAAAAAATTAAGATTAACAACTTCATGATGTTTCTTAAAAAAAACGGAAAAAGGCTGATCAAATAGAATCAGTCGTTTACCAGCAGTATTTCAATGTATGCATATTTATAGTTGGTGTGTATTATTACATTAATCACACATGAAAGTTAGTGGGGGGAAGGAGTTGAGTGAACTTGTTTATGAATAATTAATTGTAATAAAACATATAAACAGGGATTATATGCAATATATGTCAAAAACGTCTCTTTAGTCACGAGTTTTCTCAGGCACGGGTGATTAAAGATGTTTTCCTACAACCACTATGCAAAACACGCTTTTCTTCACAAATTTTCATACGCAAAGCAAGCCTTTTTCAATTCTTTTAATAACCGTTGGAAATGCGAAAAGTACACGGTATGAACTTTTCGGCACCGAATTGTCAAATAAATGACCTGTCAACTTTTTTTGACAACTCAACCTAATAGTGAATTTCTTATTGGTGTACAATTTTTAAATTTAAACCAAAAGTATGTAAACTAATTATTTCATTATTTATTTCAATTTATTAATTTATTATAAAATCATTAACCTATTAAGCATTATTTCAGGAATTATGAACCATGAGATCAAAATAATTTATCTTTCGAGTTGTCCAATTCGGACATTTAAAATACTTACCAGATATTATCGCAAAGGCTCGGACTGCAACCGAAATTTTGTTACCTGAGGTTTCATTACAAAATTGTTCAAATTTCAAAATTAATTATACATTCAACTGATTTTTCTATTTATTATCATATTGTAAGTTCTTTCTGTTCAAAGTTTAAATAAAATTACTATATAAATTACTGTAATCCTTTCGTTAATAAATGTGGTTGTAGAAAAATTATTGTGTACAACTTATACGCAAACTTCTGCGCTAGTGGGAAAAGTGAAGCTTTGCGCACTAGTTGTACAAACTACTATTTCCTAAGATCACTACCCATAGTAGGCTTTTGCATTCTCAAATCTAACCGCAAAGTTGATGTTTTCCGCGAGCTATCATAATTTGACATTATTGGCACTCTTAAGCAGAAAGTAACTTGGGCGTACGCCCAATTTTATTTATAGATTAAAGAGAGCTAGTAGTTATTTTAATACAAACTGTCAGATAAATGAATATTTTAGTTAATTTTTTAATATGTTAAAGCATCCAACAGTATTTTCCGTAATAATTTAATGGGAAATAAGTAAATCTAAAAAATATCTGACAGCAATATGATAAGTGTTGCCTACGTACATAGGTACACAAAAATGCAATCTGGAAACTGCTAAGTACAAATTAATTTTATTTTAGTGTGATCGTAGAAAAAATCTTGTGTGTATTTCGAGCAGAAAGTCCTTTGGTAGACTCGACAGATTGTCTGTCTCGACGGCCAAACTACTACTTTCTGCTCTTGATACACAAATAGCTATTTTCTACTAGCGTGCGGTAAAGTCCTCTATTCCGCACTCTCTTTATTGTGGAAAAAGTCACTTTCCCGCACTAGTGCGGAGAGTAAATTTGTTAAGATCTTGGGGAGTATACTGACATTCGAATACTTAAAATATATATTTGTATGGTTGTAGTTCACCAAATGACTGAGAAATTAAGAAATTTATTAGAATTCTGCTATAAGTTTTAATAAAAAAAAAAGGTTTTTTTCAATAACTTTCCAATGGCCATGGTATAAGATTCATCAAATGGTTGTCTTTATTTATTTATTTATTTATTTACAATATCCTACGGGATATACTCAATTTACAGGATAAGGTTATTAGTAGATAGATAAATAACACGATAATTTACAAAAAACTATTACAATATACAGTGTGGAAACCACTTATGGAATAAAATTCTTTATGCCATAATATTAGAAAATTATAAAAAATGCCAAGACACGTCAACTTTTCAATTGAGTTGTGCGTTATGTGTACATAAATTTAAATGTACAGGGTGATTCACGCAAGTATGTCATAGTCGGTGTTGTTTTTTTTTAATGAAACACACTGTATATTTGTATATTTTTGAAATCCTCTAAGTGAACTTATTTCAAAAAACTAAATAATGTATGGTCAATTATAAATTATACAGGGTGAAATTTTAAAATTAATAATTTATTACACTTGAAATATTGGTACTTTTTTAAATTAGCTAAATATAGATTTATCATAAATCTAAGCTAACTAATTATTAGACGTATTTGTATATTAAACAAAACCTGCTACGCCCATGAATTTTATCATAAATACCTAAAAATTGCCTAAAAACGCCAATAATTAGACAAAATCGGTAAATAATGTGGATTGTTTTAAATCGCTAAATAATGTGGATTGTTTTCTATTCTGTCAGTTGTTGATGTGTTGACAGTTTATACTGAAAAAGTAAAATTTTTGTCAAACACTCTTTCCCTGTCGACATAACAATGAAATATTTAACTGAGACTCACCGAATTGAGATTTTAATGATGATCGGGTACGGAGATAACTGCAGAAGTCAAGTTGAAGTGGCAAACTTATTCAATCACAGGTATCCCGAATTGCCTAATATTTCACAAAGTACTGTGTCTAAAATTCATGCACAATTCAGAGAACTTGGACATGTCAAACCATTGAAAAGAAAACCATACTTCGTTGAAGAAGATGTGAAAGTGGATATTTAGTTAAGTGTCGAAGAGAATCCAACTTCAAGTACACGTCAAATTGCCCGTGAAAATAATGTTAGGCATACATTTGTTCTAAGATGTCTTCATAAAGAAAAACTTCATCCTTACAAATTAACTTTTGTGCAGGAGTTAACAGAAGACGATCCAGATCGTAAAATGGATTTTTTCGAAAGATTGATGAATAAGCTGAACAGAAATGAGATAGCTCTTGGTACCATTCTTTTTTTCTGACAAATCAACATTCACATTGAATGGAGAGGTAAACCGACAGAACTGTAGATATTGGTCAGCAGAGAATCCTAATTGGATGCGTGAGACACATACTCAGTACCCTCAAAAGGAAAACGTTTGGGCCGGTATCATAGGCGACCATATTATTGGTCCTATATTTATAGATGGAAATTTGACAGCTGCAAAATATTCAAATATGCTTAGAAATGAAGTTATTCCTGCGTTGGCATACTTATATCCCAATGCAATAGATCCTGGCTCACCGAATGAAAATGTTTGGTTCCAGCAAGACGGGGCAACACCCCATTATGCTTTAATGGTAAGAACTTATTTAGATTATATCTTCCCCAATAAATGGATTGGACGAAGAGCTACTATTGAATGGCCAGCTAGATCGCCAGACCTTACGCCGTTAGATTTTTTTCTATGGGGTTATCTCAAGAAAAAAGTATATGCAACACAACCAACTAGCATTGTATACCTCAAAGACAGGATAACTACAGAAATATGGAATATTTCACCTCAAACTTTAAACAAAGTTAAGGAGGAGTTCTTTAGGAGAGTGTGCTATTGCCAACAACTAGGTGGAGAACAATTTTAGCATTAATTTTAATGTATTAAAATCAAATACATCAGGTATTTTATATATGTGTTTAATAACTGTAAAAATAAAAATTTCACCCTGTATAATTCATAATTGACCATACATTATTTGGTTTGTTGGAATCGGTCCATCAAGAGGATTTCAAAAATATGCAAATATACAGGGCGTTTCATTAAAAAAAACAACACCGACTATGGCATACTTGCGTGAATCACCCTGTACATATAAATTTATGTTTACATAACTCACAACTCAATTCAAAAGTTGACGTGTTTCGGCATTTTTTTATAATTTTCTAAAATAATGACATGAAGAATTTTATTCCATAAGTGGTTTCCACTCTGTATAAGAAAACATTACAATTATGTATGCACAAACTAAATATCTATCATAAATTGAACTAGCACCAATTGGAATCAAAATATAGAACAAAAGAAAAAAAAAGTTATTAAAAGCTGTTTCGCATGTAAGGAACTGGGATTAGAGTTTACGGGCCTGAAATCAAACACTCTGACTTCTGGAGAGAACCCCAAGTATTCTTCAAGCGGAAATTCACGCCATAAGAAAGTGTGCCCAGTTCCATATTGATAAAGAATACACAAAGCAAAGGATTATCATAATTTTGGATAGTCTAGCAGCTATTACGGCACTAAGCTCTCGTTTTATCATTGGAAAGATCTATGGCTAAGACAATCTAAGGTTCTTCTGCGTGACTCAAATGGTATGAGACAAAGTAAAACTTCAACAGGGATCCTAAGGGGACATTGTCACCTGGATGGGCAGATTCTGTGGCATGGAGGAAGAAGCCTCTTTCGACATACTTGCGAAATGCAGCACAGCAATTCAAAATTCTAGGACACAGTCCCTAAGAGATTACTTGATAAAAGAGTGACATTTACCTTAAGTCTCCTAAAATTCCTCCGAACTAGGACTAATGGAGCTACCAGTCTCTGAGACTTTCCTCAGGAGCTAAGTAGTAGTTAGTGGGCACAATAGAACTTTCAGGTATCAGGGAATGTCTCCCCAATATACATACAAACATTAAAAATGAAATTATAAACACCCACCTTATTTTATCTAGAATTCTTATTGCAAACATTTTTTTCTCAGATCGATATCTTTTCTGCTACCATGTTTTAATTACGATGCAATAGAAGACTGGTGTTGAGACTTTGGCAATTCATTCATGTAAGCTTGGAGTTTGCTATTTTCGCTTAATGTGTCTACTCAATCTGGAACCATTCCTCAAATGCCGCTCAATACTTAACAATTGCTAGAAAATCAAGTAAGTGAAAACTTGTTTCGAACAAGACGGTGCCACCCATAATAAAGTGAGAGTACTCCTTTCCAAATATGTATGGAAAGTGGATCCACAGGTGATCAGACATTTTTTTAACCTCCCAGGTCTGGTGATTTAACTCTTTTTGACTTTTTTTTGGGGTTATTTAATGCAGTAGGTTTATCAGCGAGGACCATTTGATAATATGTAGACCATTTGGAGAGGATTAATACTCAAAATATGATACGGACAGTGATAAAAGAGTTTGAATGAAGTAATAATTGAAAGTTTACAAAGAGAATGTCGAAACTTTATTAGAATGAAATACAATTTTATTAGATGTTTATTTACTGAGAATTGTTTGTATGGATTTTCCCATTTTTCAAATTGGAATAATATTATGCACGCATTATTTAAATTGCAAAGTTGCTAGAAAATATCAACAAATAAAAAGGTTATTTTGTTTTCAACAGATAAGAGATTATAAATCCAGTATTGAAATTTATAACTATAAATAATTTATACTGAGAAACGTAAATAATCACCATACTTGAAGCTTTATACTCAATGGTTGTAATTACATATTTGAATACTGCTTTCAATTCAGAATAGCTCCACTTCGTGACATTATTCTTTATTGTAAAACATGAAGGTACTTTACTCCTGAGTGAATTTCTATATTTTGATAAACCTCGTATATGCCAAAAAAAATTGATATCTGATGGTGGCATTCCAAGTTCTAAACCATGAAGTACTTCTTATCAAGAATAATTTTCTCTCCATTAAACCGATAATAAAAAAGTTTTCCACATGGTTCTAACTTAAGTAGACATACTGTATAAATATCCCCTGCGAGTGACGCCGTATCATTCTTTTTTACACGTCTCCACCAATGCTTATCTAATGATGGAAGATTACAAAAGAATTCAAACAACACGGATCCTTTCGGAATAGGTAGAAATATAAGGGTAGGACAAGATATTTTGTATGAGCATTAGGAAAATTGTATAAGCACCAAGAATCTGAGACACATCTGTGTGGCGAGTCTTGGGAGAGTAGCATCTAGGGTGATCCAGCTCATTGATCTCGATATCTTCCTAAGCAAGCTACATTTTGTGATTTGATCACAGACGAAATACAACGAAATGCTCAATTCCTGAAAAACATTTTGTTTACAAATGAAGTACATTTTTCAAGAAAATTCACTTTATGGCCATGTCGTAAGCTTCTTTAGACTTTTTTGGCAACAGATTTACAGTTGCTTTCTTAGCTTTTTCAATAATTCGTCAGGAATTCCAAAATCTTCGTTAATTTTTTTTTTCTTTTTTTTTTCGGGCCGAGATGGGAAACTCATGTTCGACTGGGTTCTTAACCAGTACCCAGACAGTGTTGGACTCATCCCCACGGAGATGCCTACCAACCAAACCCACCTCAAACTCGCCGTTACTCCCGCCTTGGAATCACTACCCTAGCATACTTCAAGACGGGCGGCGGTCCCTCACACACTCTCCCTAATCTTCCTCCTTCTTTCACTCCCACCTCTCTCATTCCATAGCGAGTCCTTCTCTTTCCCTTATCATGCTCTCTACTACGCCACTTATCTCCATCCATTCCTCCTCGCCCTTCAACATAATCTCCACCATATTTTCCCAATACACCGCCTCTCCCAGTTTATTCTCTAACTTCTTCAAAAATTCCTCATTCTTCCAGCATCTGAACACATGCCCCACATCATCCTCCACTTCACATCTCTCGCACACTCCAGTTTCTCTTTTCCCAATCTTGTGGAGGTAACCCACTCTCGACCCATGCCCTGTGAGCACCTGCGTCAAGAAGTAGTTCACTTCTCCAAATTTCCGGTCCACCCAATTTCTCCTGCTCCCAATCGCTCCTTTTAGCGCGCCCTCATACTCATCCCACCTTCTCTCCATTTTGACTTCTAACTTTGACACATATAAAATTTATTGTGATATCATGACATTTGCGTTTGTCAACATTCACCTATTAATTCAAACCGGATTTTTTAAAACACTGATTTGTAATTGAGATTGAATTGCAATAACGAACTAGTATGACATAAAAGTTTGTATGTACCGCAGGCATAAACAGATGTGTATACTCTCGGGCGATTTACAAACCCTCGGGCCAGAGGCCCTCGGCTTCGTGAGACGTCGCCCTCAGGGCATAAACATCTATTTATACCCTTGGTACATAAATAACTATTACGTCGACCGTGAATTAACATATGCTATTGACGTCCTCAAAATTAGTCAAAATCATGCATTAATGCATTATTCACAATAATGAACGATTTTTCTACAGGCAACCCAACGCACATCTTATACATTATATTTATATTGACAGTTACTTGTGGTGTAGGCAACCAAACATTCATTTCAATGTCATTATTTATTTTTGACAGTACTGACAAATGAATATTTTTAGTTTTTAAATATTGGGAAAAACTAATACAACTTATACAGTCGACAGAAAAGCTTTGTAACTAACACGAGTATCAAAAGGGCAATTAACAATCTAGAACATTAGCTCGATTGTTAATGGCCCTCATTAATACACTTGTTGGCTAAATGGCTATTTCATCTATTCTAGATGAATATTTTCTATATTCAAAAATATAACACATCGACAAATCCATTAATTCTTCATCGGAGGACATTTTTCTCAATTCATTATTCGCCAACTTAATATACATCCGACTTTATCTGACATTTATTTATATTGGTGGCGGTTGTCAAATGTAATATTATAGGTGTGTTCAAAACGAAACAAATATTTATTAATTTTGATCGGGATAATATGATGGTTGTAAATAAAATAGTATACAAACCTCGGTAAGAAGTTTCATTCCTGTCTCGAGATAATCTAACCTAACCTAAACCTAACTAATCTCTCGACAGTAATGAAACTCCTCCCACCTCGGTGTGTGATATACTATTAAAGTACATTAATTTATATTCGAAGTGATCCACCACATTTAAAATTATTCATCTCTTAATAGTAGCAACGAACATTAGTTAATGTTCGTTGATAGTAGGTACCTACCTAAAGTAACTATTACATTATCATGAAATATTCTGTTACTTTTGGGTACAGCTCTGTAATATATGATACACACCTGTTAGTTAGTGGATTGTGGCATTCCAATACTCTATGTACTTGTTGAAATAAACTATATATTATATTAACATATCTGTGTTGTTTTGGAGGATTCATTTATTTATTTATTATTATCTATATTTTTTATTTATTCAGAATAAAATGTTGTTTATTGCACTATTTAAATCAAAATTTCATATTAATAAAGGTCAATTATGATTTACTGAATACAAAATACATAATCAAATTATTGTTAATATAAACAAAATACTATAATGATTCAATCTGATTCAATAATTTTAATCTGTGGTTATTCCTTCTGGTTTTCCTTTCCAAATTAAGGTAAGGTGTTTTCTTCCAATATAGAGGGACTCATCTGGAACAATAATTCTTATTATTCAACTCCCAATACTAAGTATCAGTTCAAATAATTTTATTGTTTCACAACAGAAGGACTAATAATAGAATACATCATATAATAAATGAAAAATCAATGCGGTAACAAAAAGGGAGTCGGAAAGTGAGTATCGAGTTATATAAAAACTTAATGGTATAATAAAATACGTAAAAATGAACTTCAAATCGGTGCCACACAAAATAACTCGTTACACACCTCCTTTACTTCGGTAACAATTAATTAACGAAAGAATAACTTTCACAGTCTGGAACATCGGCGATGAGTTGAGAAGTTTGGAAGGTGAGATCCTCTTTCGCGGGACGACTGTCGACGAGATGACCTGGAGCAGCGTCTTGGTCTTTTTAAAACAGGTAGGGGTCGTTTGGTGCCGATGCAGCACTGAATAGCAGCGTCCTGCATTTTTCGGGGTTGGTTGGATATGGTGCCCCCCACCGATGGGGTACGGGGATCGTGTCGGTTACATGGGCATTCCTCCGGCATTCCACGGGCACACTTCCAACTAAGATCATCCGTCAGGGTGATTAACTTCCTATGTTCTATCTTCCTACGTGGCCTGTTGGTTTCTGGCGGTTCATGTTGTGGATACGGTCGATGATACCACATTTCTTCCGCTGTCCGTATCATCTCCGGAATGTTGCCCGAACTCCATATCTTCCAAATATCAGTGGCGGGGGTGGTACCGTGGACGTCAGAACGGCTGGTGGTTTCCAATTGAGAGCTAGTTGAATCAGTCGCCACTAGTACTCCTATCGGATAATCGGCATTAATCTATCAAGAAACAGAAGGGTAGTTGCTATTAACAGGGCTTTTTTGTATACGGTTTGAGTTTTCCAGATGCAACTAATGGTGATCAAGATATCACCTTAGGAAAATGACGATTATATATTTGTGGCAATAAGGATGAAGGGAGAATCAGGAATGTAATAAATAGTCCTAATACCGGAGTCAAAAGTTGTTGGAATCCAAAATACAGACGGCAATGTTTAAGGTATCGAAGAAATAATCACTCAGATCTTTCAGCAGTCATATATACGGACCCGATGTGACTTCTGGGGACTTCACTTTTTCAGACGCAGATATTGCGCCATAACGGCGGCGGTCTTTCACTGTTGTCTATGCTATAGATTAAAAACGAAAAATGTTATGCAATGGCGGGTCTTCAATCTTTCACATGTATACAATTACACCATTTTCCTTCTCCGTCTCGTGACTCATATAGGCTAGTAAATATAGAGTTCAACCACGCACTACATTTCTTCTCCAGATTTTTTATGAGGTATGAGTATAAATTCACAAAATCTTGACAGATTCTGGTGTAGCTTGAGGCGCCATCTTGAACAAACGTTTTCAGCCGTTATCTTGGGAACTCTCCACTTTAGGGCAAAAGTCATTGGAGCCATTATTGTAGAGAATAAAATATCTCACCTCACCGTTTACTCTTCTAATATTAAAATCATAAATGAAATGAATTTATAAATTTTTCAAAATCAATTGATTCTCCAAGAATTTTGTTCAATGCTCTTTTTTCCAATGTACACACTGTTTGAGCTATGGGACGTTCAATGCTGGACTACCGGGTGTGAAGTCGAAAATTTATAGAGGGGGAAGGGGATTGTAGGGATGAGAGAAAGGTGTTTGATATGATGAGTCGACTGTTTGGGGAAGTTGGGAGCGGGGTCAGCGGTGGGCTACACAGACTTGAGCATGTGGAGGTGGAGGTGCTGAAGAAGAAGGTCGCGTGGGTTAGAGCTGATGGGACTGAGGTGACAATTTATATAGATAGGGAAAAGAAGGTCAGGAATGAGGCAGTAGTCCTGAAGGATCTCGGAGAAGTCAATCAGGAGGGGATAGAAAAGATTAAGAAGGGTTTGACGGTGATGGAGTGAAAGTGGTTGGATGGACTCAGAGTCTCAAGGAACAGGGAGGTGGTTATAGAGGCAAATAAGGGAGTTGAGGTGAGGGGAATTCTGTAGGGAGTGTAAAGTCTGGTCAAATAGGAGAAAGGGGAGAGCAGACCGCGGGAAGAAAAAATGTTGAGGATAGAGGGAGGGTGTTACAAATAAATTTAGGGAAATGCAGAGTAGCACAGGATGCTCTAGATAAGTAAGGTGATTTATAAGAGGAAATTGGATGTGTTGAGTGGATCTGAGGTAAATGCTAGATATGTGGAAAAGCGAGGATGGATAATGGAGAAGTGTTGACATCCAACCTGCTGGAGGCGCTGAATGATGGAATGTTTCCACCTTCGTGAGGGGTGACGGGAGTTAATCATTTATTGATATAACAGCGTGTGATGAATGGCTGAGGGAAAGAGTGAGTAGTTGGAGGGTACTGGAGGATGAGGAAAGCTTGAGTTAACAGGGGTATGTGGAGAGGAATATGAGAAAAGATAAAATAAGAAGATAAGAAGAAGACTGAATTAGTGGAAGAATTGGGATAATAGTGGACAAAGGCCGAGGCATAAAGAATGAGGAAGAAAGTAAGGGGGAGTTGGAAAACAGCCCATGGGGAAAGGCGAATGAGATAGCGGTGAAAAGAATGGGTGGAAATGGGTACGTGGAGCTAGAGGAAGATTGGGAGAAAGAGATTATAGAGAAATTGTTCACAGGGGTAGTAGGAGGAGTGAGGGACGGGATTCGGGAAGCCCAGAATACTAGAGGGATAGGCAAATGAGAGTGATAAGGCCGGTAGAGAAGTGGGAAGTGACGGAGAGGGGGTTGAAATATTAATGTAGGAAAAGCCCCAGGGATAGATGATGGTGTAGAGACTGTTGGATGACAATGGGGAGTACTTTCTGGAACTATTCAACGGGGAGGAAGGGTAAGGCAAAAGTAAGGGCAGCATGGCTGAGGAGATTAATGGGTAATGTGAAAGTACCGGGACAGTAGGAGAGGAGAGTATTTGGTAGGATGGTGGAGCAGAGAATGCTGTATGGCGCGAAAG
>CAJUYG010003403.1:0-16860 GCA_910591675.1 Galerucella calmariensis
TTTGAACAAAACCGACATCAATAAAATCGACCTATAAATAAAAAAAATGTCAATAAAAAAGGAAATTCCGGTTTTTTTTGGACAACCCTATATATCAAAAAAATATCCAAAAACTCCAATATATTTCCTAAAATGTTATATTTTTCAAATATTGATGAACTCACTCAAGAGGACAAGTAGTAGGCCAAGTCCAGGAAATGTTTGAATAAATTTATTAAATTAACTGAATATATTGACAACAAAATAGAGTTATTATATTCTAAAACAAAACACATAAATTCTAACAAAAAATCAGTCTTAGCTGTTAGCAGATTGACAAAATTTATATTCATATACACATTCCCACAAAAAAATCACTCAAATTTAAACAAGATAACAAAATAAAGTTATATTCTAACAAAACAAAATTATATTTAAAAAAACATTCTAACAAAAAATCAGTGTATCCTACAGCATAAAATTAAGTAAGATAGCAATAAGTTAGTATATTCTAAGAAACAAAATGAAAATTATATTTTAAAAAAACAGAACAAATAAACTACTCAACAAAAAATTAGTCTATAAATCAGCTGTAGATGTGTGATGTGATAATGCATTGGCAATTTTTGTAAATGCGAAATCGCATGTACCATTTCTTCAATAGCCAGAGCCATTTGTTTTGTACTTGCACTGTCTAATTTGGTAGCATTACTGGAAATTAATTTCAATAATTTTGGTATTTATTTAATTTATCCGTCAAAATTAGTTTAAACCCAAACAAAATTAATATGGCTATGTAGCCAATGTAAATGCCTTTTAAACGAGATATCACTCAAATTTTATATTATGATTCAAATTTTTATATAAAATAACACCAACAGTTATTGTGTAGAATAAAAACAGTAATGAGTTTCATATTATAAAATAATATTACCATAGAAAAATATTACCAGCAATTATTCTTTGGGATAAAAAATTATATGTAGACCACGGCAGTTGAGTTCTTTCTTCAGGCCTCAGGAAGCGGCCATATTTTGTTTTTTCGGCCTGAAAAATGCAACTTTAACGCCTAGGTATACAATATACCATCATCCATTTTGTTCCAGGGTTTTCACATTACAAAGAAAAATCTATATCGCTATGACTGTATTACGACACTTCCTCCTAAATAATTATGATTTTAAATATGACAAATTGATCAATATTCGGAAGAACTTGACGGATGAGGATCGTGACTTTAGTTATCCGGATCAATTGACCAAAGCAGAACTAAGCAATTATATTATCCAATCTGTTGATGGAATATCTAAATATCTTTTAAAAGAACCTATTGATCCCACTAGGCAAAAAGAGTTGAGAAATTTGCGAAGGTAAGTAATCTGTTTAGTATGGTTTATATATTATGTGAAAATTTTTTTTGCTTTAGTGGAAATCCAATGAAATCAGATAATTTGAGGTTATTTGATTGAGCACAACCAGTCAAAATTATTCTGAATATTACCCTCCTTTATTAAAAGTCCCATATGAAGCGGGATCTTTTCGGAAGTAATTACACAAGTGCATTAAAATTACCGATAATTTTTCATGGAAGCATGTTGTCTAGTAACTGCATGAGTTTATTTTCATATTTTGGAGGAAGAGCCCGACTCCGAAGGAGGAAGGCTCTTTTAACAAAATATGAAAATTACTGAATGCAGTTTTTACCATAGTGTAATTACTTCCGATTATTTTTTAAGCGATCCTGACGCGTATATTGAAAGTATACAAGACTAGTACGCATTCATAGTGTTCTTACAGTGTATGGTTTCACAATGTCTTACAAAATAAAGTTATAGAAAATATAAACGATTTCTGCGTAGTTGTCGCGTATACTTTCTGATACTGATGCAGTGAATTACTCAAGCGAATATACAAGGCTAGAACCAACATGTTCTAAATTTGTATAGGATGGCATATTACAAATGTAATAAAAATAATAAACTCGTTTGTGAGGGACAAAAATATTTATTGTACAATAAAAGAAACAAAAATATGAAATTCTTAGAAAGTCAATTTATTCAAAAAAAACTATATTATTTAAAATTATTTTGGTTTTGGGAGAAATTGAATGCTAAATCATGCTTTCTTTTTCGAGTTTGTTTTGGCTTAGATATTCCAGATGGAGAAGGCCTTCCAGCTTGTACTCTATTTTTTGTTCTGGACCCAATAACTCTTCTGGATAATGCTGTTGGTTGAACGCGTATTTTACGAGACAGTTTCCGTTTTAAATTGTTGTATATAAAGTTGTGTGCCTGGTGGTCTGTTGTTATAGATTTTAATGCAGAGGATAGTAATGACATTGCTTTCAAATTGGACGAGCTAGGGTGTAGCTTGAAAATGTTTACCAGTTTGTGTAATTCTCCTTCCATTTGTGCGAGACATTCATTGTATTTTTCTTGAACTAGTAATATTTTTAGAAATGTCCGCAACGGTAACTAGAGCAGTATATTTTTCGCAAAAATGTTAACGTACGTTATTGGAAAATAAACGAGGTAAAAGCAAAATAACCATGTATAGTTTCTAGAAATAGTTGCGGCTTGTACAATTTGAAACTATACGCGAGCAGTTCCAACCTGTGCGGACTGTTCTTGTATACTCTCAATATACGCGATCCTGAAAGCCAATCGTGATGAGAAAAAATTAAAAATCAACCAATAGCATCAAAATTACACTGAAAATTTGTTAGTGGCTAATTACAGCAAACATTACCCTCATGTATTAAAAATCCCATGTGATCTTTCCGGCGAAAAGATCCCGGCCGCTTCTTGTTTTGCTTACTAGTTAAGTTGATTAATTGATTTAATTATTTGTTTCAGGTTTTGGTACGCCGATATACTATTAAAAACTTCCATTATAATCCTTTTAAGTTGGTTGCTACTGATTAAATTGAACTTAGTGGGAAGATCCATCAACAGCATGCACACTTATTACCTGAGTTTATAAAATTATATTGAAAATTAAATTTCAATATAATTGTTGCTGTTTTATTGGAATGAAATTTCTGTCAAACTGTATTATTTAAAACATATGTCTTATATAAATTATATTATAAACATAATCAAGAATCCTGCAGAATCCTGCGTCCTAGATAGGTATTCTGGAACATAATAAAAATAATCAACTAATGTTACGTGAGATGAATATCAAAACAAAACAAATTTGAATGTGTGTGTACTTATGTGGGGGACAACGGGACAGGGGTTGGTGGTTACAAACGCTTTTGCACGCATTGTATAGATGTCAGATGCGTCACGATCATCTCAATAGAACAAATGTTATTGTGTGATTAGTATGATTCTAACCTCAAACGGAGGCGTATTACGTGTGTTCAGCCAATTTTGGTATTTTAGAGGTGTCTTAGTAAATGTTACTGTTTTCAAATATTCTTTATGAAGTGACTTTAGCTTTAGCTATTACTGGTGTTGCAATGTCAAGATAATAATTTAGGTATGCTTTTTCATGTGGAAATGAAAATGTTAGTCTATCCATAAAAATATGAGCAGTATTCAGACAATATAACAAAAATGTGCTAGGAGATTGGTTGTGACATTAGTAACGTGGTAAGTTGTGACTATCACAACCTGCCCAGTAAATTCGATTGCTGAGTATAAAAGCAATTGCTAGGTTAACCTATCCTAACCTAACCTAACCTTTTTTTTGTCTACCAAACACCTACATACCGGCAGCAAATTATTGCAGAATTCGTCACCAAGATGTAGCCATTACGACGCTCTGTCGTGGGGGTGGTTGAAATGTATTTCACGCACATGTAATGGAACCAGACACCCGAGGCTGGCCAAGGCCCTACTCACTGAACAGTCCACCCCTTTCTCGTTCGAACAAGTGTCCGGAGCCGTGAGGCATCACGTAGGGTTTTGGCGTGTGTGTTAATGCCATCCGCGGTTGTCTCGCCCTTATCTGTCTTATTCTTTCCTCAACTTTGACTCAACCCTCGTCCATATTCCTTTCTCCGACCTATTTCATTCCTCTTGCCAACTGTCAATTAATTCTTCCATCTCGTATTTTCTGGCTTCTAGCAGATTTTTTAAGCGGTAGTTGCTGTCTCTTCCTTCTATCAATATGTGGATGAGAAGTTCCCCGCAGATTACCTGTATGGCTGAGGCAGAAACAGTTCGGTAGGCACTTCTACACGAATATGGATTTTTCGCTGGACTTTATCTAGCCTCTACTTTTCTATAGCGTACTTTGAAACTCCTTTTCATATTGGAGCTTCATAGGGAAGTGTAGAATTGATGACTCTCGAGAGCTAGGTCCTCCGATGTTAGGAATGATTTTTGATAGGGCTGCAGCCCTGGCTTCTGCTTTGGAACAAACTTGTCTTACATGTTCTGTGACCCTAAGCCGGACATCGATATGGATATTCCAATGATCTGGTATGTTTCTGGAGTTTCCTGGAGTTTCCTATGTCAAAACTGATGTGCTGTCTATCTCTCGGCCCCTTCAGTATCACACATTCCGTCAAAAAAACTACAACTACAAAGCTGATTCACCCCCAGTATCACGCACAGCTTTAGAACCTGAAAGTTTACCTGGATATTCGGGTATCACAACCTATTTTTCTCCAGAAGACTTGAGACCAACACCAAAGGCTTTGGAACAAACTTGTCTTACATGTTCTGTGACCCTAATTTACAGGTTATCTAACGGGTCATACCCCGTTAAAAGATCACCTGCATAAAATAGGGTTATATAACGGGGACCTCAGCTGCAGACTATGTGGCATGGAGATCGAGACCGTGACCCATATCTTGTCTGACTGTGAGGCACTGCACTCGAGGAGACGGGCAATCTTCGGAGAGGCCAATGTGCCACCTGAAGTATATGGCACACATCCAATGGACCTATACCGTCTACTCGAAGGTACGGGGATAACTGGATGGGTGGACTAAATATGGGAGCAGAGTACAATAAGCCAATAGGCTGCAGTGCTCCCGGCATCTGAACGGCTCCCAAAATGGAAAAAAAAATAAAAAAAAAAAATACCAAAGGCTGGTCCACGGGTAGCTAAACAAAAAGGGATTAAACTGGGCCGATCAGCAATTTAGACCGATTCTCGAAATAAGGAGGAATTAGAAAATGCCCAGAAGATGAAAACAGCAAGGGAACGAAACAAAAAAGCAGAACAATCCAATATCTGTAATATCCAGTAACATCTGTAAGGGCAAATCCAAAGCTAAAATTGTTTATCCTAGTAGTAGTTCTGACGACGATAACGAAATTTTTTGTTCACTTTGTGGTGAACTATGCTACAATTCTCGTCCAAGTGAAAAATGACTGCAGTGCAGCACCCGCTCCAAATGGGCTCATAAGTAATGTACAGATGATAATCCATATTTCATCTGCATTCACTGCAATTCTGACGATGATGTCACAAATAACCCCATGTGTATCTCAAACAACCCCAAGTTGACACGTTTTTATCATCAATAACTACGTTTGTGTTGAGTTTGATTTGGTCGTTTTTGTATCTTCTTATAGATAAAATTTTAAGTGAAGTACGTAAGTGCAAACAAAATTTATAGCTGCATTCTGCAGGTCTACAAAAAAGTATATGTGAAAATTGTCACAACCAATCCCGGTGTCCCTCACGCGAGTAGGTACACTAAAATGAATGGAAGTTATCCCAAAATCAAAGTACATAAATAATAGCCTGTGAAGTACCCACGTAATATTAACGTTCAAATTATCCCATTTTATGCTCTTTTGAAAAAGAAGAAGAAGATTTGATATCACAAATGTTCAGGCTTGGGTATTATTATCTCTTTGGGAAGATCTTGGATATATTTTCTCCATTCAAGATCAGCTGTGCAATGGAATGGAAAACCAAGGAGAACTATATCTGCCAATTCTTAAAATTCTCACTCGAGA
This sequence comes from Galerucella calmariensis, assembly GCA_910591675.1. Taxonomy (NCBI): domain Eukaryota; kingdom Metazoa; phylum Arthropoda; class Insecta; order Coleoptera; family Chrysomelidae; genus Galerucella; species Galerucella calmariensis. The sequence goes on from CAJUYG010003403.1 coordinate 5,908, forward strand.
AGATAATTTGATAGTGGAGAGCTCCCTAGATTTATCTGTCCATTAACGACTTCATATTTTGGATCTTAAAAACCGGAAGGCTGAGCTATGAGGACTTGAAGCATTTGAATGGTGGTGCCGAACTAATCAAATTAATCAATCAATAACGCTCTTACCTTAGTTGCCACTCCCCCTGGACTGCATGAGTTATTTTTTTACTCTCTTCAGATTCGTTAACCGTGTTAGGAATTTTCCAATGCTAAACATAAAGAAATATGCAAAACTATTTCGGGTGTTCTTAAAAAACTGTAACAATATATTCATAATACATATTCAATAGTCATTATTTCCAAGGTAAAATATTATATATTATCATAATGATGTTCTAGCATATTTTGCAAATATCCATTCCAATGAATAATGACAATGTTAAAACAAAACAAAAATCAAATCATAGTAGGGCAATAATTGAATAATTTAGTTTGGAAATCAAACACGTCAATAAAATACCCAATCATAGGTTTGTCTCTACAACAATCTGGCACTATTAGCAACGATCAGAAAATAACTGAGCATAGCCAACAACGAGCTCACTTTCGTGTAATTCATAACACTGATTGCAATGGTCGACTTTTCTCTGACAGTTTTCGACAGTTTCTAATTGTTTTTGGTACAAACCAAATATTGGATATCAAAGTTAATTAATACATTCCATTGAATTCCCTGTTTTGACCCTCACTTTGAGAGATCTACTCATATTACCATTTTAAATGAAACTTGAAGTTTCCAATTAATTCCACTTCCTACATGAAAATCCTGATTGACAATTATTTCAAAATATAAGATATCATCGTCAGAATGACAGGAATTGAAATTGATGTGATGCCCACTTGGTGTTTAATATTTTGGCTAGACCAAATAGTGACCCACCTTATATAATTGTCTCAATGGATGAATATAAAAAAAAGGAGAAAATATAGTACAAATAATATTGAAACTAAGTTAGTATTAGCTCTATATGAATGTGCTGGATATTTTTGTCCAATTCAGGATGCAATAATATAGGAACCCACAGAAAACTATATCTCCTGATCCTTAATATGATAGTGGAGAGCTCCCTAGATTTATCCGTTCATCGACGACTTTATATTGTGAATCTCTTAAACTTTTTCTCATTTCTAATTCTTCAAGGAAATATAGTACTTGTTTTTCTGTCACAAATGTACGCAATACCTACTAATAGTTCTGTGTTAGGTGTTGATGAATGTTTGGTGTCAAGTATCAGCCTTATTAATAATATTATAATATAGACTATCCTTACATTACTCTAGAAGTAAGTTAGTGAAAAGCATATCAATAAATACAACTGAAATTATTTCAACACTAGAATGGTACTAAATCCTTAATAAGTTTGGGTATGTTTTGCACCGTGTTTAGGTCAACCTTAACTTATAGTTAAGTTAATTGTCCCATGTGGAGATTATAATAGGGAAAATTCCAATCAGGTAAGTTGTACTTGATTATATACATTGTTATGAAAAATATATTATCTATTTTAGTTATAAATATGAATATGGATGTTAATGACTTGATTGTTATCAAATAGTCGAGGCTGAGGAACCCCGATTGGAGAAGATTTCTAGAAATCCTGAAGAAGAATGGAAATCCTAAAGAAGAATAGAAGAAGAATAAATCCGTTTCAAGAATATGATGATTCTAAATTTGAACAAATTTACAGAATAAACTAAAACTTTGCTGAAAATATAATTAATATGGTTCATCAACAAATTTTTGTGACCAATAAAGTAGGAGGAATCATTCCAGAACTTCAGATCTTAGCGACAATAGGAGCCTCTATAGGAGCCTATGGGCAAGACATGGGTAAACACATTCTTAGCCCAATACTCACCCAATTTTAATATATATCTGGTATTTATGCTTAGGTACTATTTATTAGGTGATATACATGGTTTATCATCTATTACTATTACAGAGCACAGAAGTATATTATTATATTTATCACAGATCATGACAAAATATCAAAGAGATTTTTCAAAGCGGAATAAGATTGAATATAGCCGTTCACGTATTCTACATTGTCTTCATGTTTAGGTTTAAAAATTATTTTGTTTGTCACATGTTTCTAAGTATTCAATTATTAATAAATGATCTGCTAAGCACTCTATGAGTCCGCTCTCAGTAACCATTAGTTTTTATTTAGTTTATCATCAATGAGGCTCGTTTTTCACAAAATAGTCTATAATTGTCTCGTCATCAGCCACTGGAATAAGCGAACTACTCAAACATCAAACCTTCTCAATAGCCGACTTAGATTTTGCTTGTTTCGCCATTTTCAGCAACTCCAAAAACTCTCTATATTGGGCAGAGCTTATACAACATGAATTTGAGTCTCCACACGACACTAAATCGTGAATTATTTCGTTAAATCATTTTTTGAAACAAGAACGTACGTCTAAGTCACTCAACTTGTCACCTGCAGCTCCTGGACGCAAATGAACTTGACACATTTTATTTACACCCGTTGAAGTTTCCAGACTTAGACATAATATCATTCAATAGTATACAGATTCCTCCAAGTCAACGGAAGGGATTGAGATACGAGTGTATGAGTGGGCGGCAAGAGCCAAGCACTCTGAGCTATCTGATATATCCTTCAAACCGAAATTCACACCATGAGAGAGTGTCCAATTGTGAAGTATATAGAAGGCGAAGTATTATTGTAATATCGAATAGTTAAGCAGCCATAAAAGCACTTAGTAATTGTATAATCAGTTTTGAAATTGTATAGAAATAACTAAAAAATCTCAATGAATTAGGTGGAAGCAGCATGGTCACCTCACTGTGGATTTCAGAATACACTCGAGAAGAATGGAGTGAAATAGTGCAAAGAGGGAGGCTCAGAAATCGTTTCGAAGATCCGAAGCCTTCTACGGTATCATCTTCAATGTATTGTTGGAAGATATAATATATAGCGCCAAAAATAAGAGAAGATATGACCATTGAAAAAATCTGGTAGGGCTAAGACAATCAAAGATTCTGCTGGAAAGCTACATCCAGGTGAGAAGAAATAAATGCCTCGGTCAGAATGAGACTACACAGTTTTAACATGTATTGAATAGATGAGGCTTTTACTTGATGTAGATCCATAGTAAGTTGTAAAATCAAACAATTTTATTTTGTTAAATCTACATTGTATTTAAACATAAAGTGACGCGTTTCGCTAACACAGTAGGTTTATCAAACGAATGGAGATATAATGAGAAACTTTCTATTTATACAGTGCCTTAATACTAAATTATACGGATATTTGACAATAAAGTTATAAACTATTTACAAGGAAATGAAATGAATTTGTCTAAATATGGGATTAACTAAAGTATTTAACAAGTTTACCTGGAAACGCATTCACAACCATCCTACTTTCACCTCTAGGTGAAAAGGTTTAATAATGGAGAATTGTTAATATCAAGTTGGTCGTTAAGAAGATTATCTGAATATTTGTTTTTATTTATCTCTAGGGCTTCTAAAAGATTTAATTTTAAGGATTTAGTTTCTATATGCCAAATTTCAAAATTTGAATCGAAAGAGTGTTGGTTTGCTAATAAATGATTTGAATAGTTGGAATCTAATTTTTGATTGTCATAACTACGTTTGTGTTCTGAAATTCTAGTTTTAAAATTCCTAAGAGTTCTACCTATATAAATTTTATCACAGTCGTCATTACCACATTTTAATTTAGAAACTCCTGATTTATTTAGTTTTGAAGATTTGGATTTGTTGTTTTTAATGAATTTGGATGAATTGTTGTCAGTTTTGAAGCAAATATTCAAGTCTAAAGTTTCTAAAAATGATTTTATTTTTAAGGATGGTATTCCAAAGTAAGTTAAGCTTTTAAATTGGTTATTTTTGTTTTTATCAGAAGGAAATACTTGTTCTAGAGTATGTTTTCGTATCTTTTTATTTATCATGTTGTCAATTAAATTTGGATCGTAATTATTATCAACTGCTATTTGCTTTATTATATTTAGTTCCTTATTGTAATTGTCAATATTCAATGGAACTGTTAAAAGTCTCTGTATCATACTATTGAAAGCTGCTAATTTATGACTGATTGGGTGGACTGAACTATTATGAATTGTAATGTCTGTATGTGATGGTTTGTGAAATATAGAAAAGTCATGTCTATTGTTTATATTTGAAATTGTAAGATCTAGAAAGTTTATGGACTTATTTTGTTCAATTTCTACTGTAAATTTGATATTTTTATGTATTGAGTTAATGTGAGTAATGAAATTATCTAATTGTCTCGTAGTACCAGTGAAGCAAGCTAAAATGTCATCTACATATCGGTGCCAGTAAACAAATTTTTTACTAAGGGGGTGTTTATGAATTATCTTTTCTATATTAGGTATCCATGAAAATTTCTGATAATAGGGGACTGAGAGGGTTGCCCATAATCAAACCCTCTTTACTGCTATAAACCTTTCCGTTGAAATGAAAATAATTTTGATTTAAACAAACTCTCAATAAATTTATAATATCAGACTGAATTATGGGATTAGTATTATTGTAAGTGAGCAAGTTATCAACAAGAGTGGAAACTAAATCCTCAAAATCAAATCTTTCAGAAGTCCTAGACATAAATAAAAACGAATATTCAGATAATCTTCTTAACGACCAGCGTGATATTAACAATTCTTCATTATTAAACCTTTTTACCTACGACCCCCCCTGTAATCAGTCAATAACACACAGTCGGTATCAATGTAATGACAGCTATTACGCACTGTAAAAAAAACGCACAGCTGTAAAGTAAATCGCACGGCTTCCCTAGCAACATCTTAGCAACTGTCAATAGACGTCTCCATTTTATTCAAAATTTACTATTTGAAAACGTTAGAAATGGTCACGTTTAACTATGAAAAGCACAAAGGGCTATGTATATGTATTGATTATAATTGAAAAATGGACTTTCGATTATCAACAGTATATTAATAATGATTAAACGTTAGTTCTTTAATGTGCTTCTTTCATTGGTAATAGAGTAATAGAGATGGAGTTTACCAAGCACCTCTAATTATGTAACTGTTATTTCTTATGCTTCTCATGAAAAATACAAGTACAAGTAGGTCATAGGTAAAGTATAGTACGTAACTCGTGTTGTAGAGCATTTTACGCACTCACGGAATTACGCACTCGCCGCTTACCACACACGTTACGTAATATACTATTACCTAGAAAGATACCTGTAGGATGGTTATGAATGCGTTACCAGGTAAACTTGTTAATTTCTTCAGTTAATCCTATATTTAGACAAATTCATTTCATTTCCTTGTAAATAGTTTATAATTTTATTGTTAAATATCCGTATAATTTAGTATTAAGGCACTGTATAAATAGAAAGTTTCTCAATAGTAGGAAGTGAGTAGTTAGTAGTAAAGTGACAGCGAGCAGCCGAGTAGGAAGGACGTGTCTTGAATACTCAGAAGCAAGCGAAGCAGATTTTGAGAAAGCGATCGGACGGAGGTTGATTTTTATCAGCCGAACCGGCGAAAGCTAATCAGCAGACGAAAGCAGCGTTTTAAACGTAAATAGTGTTTTTTAACACTTATTTTCTATCTATGAAAGTTTTGAAAAATATTTTATTTTTCAAAGTCCGGATTTGATAGATGTTTTGTATGTTTTAGGACCTGTGGAGGACAGGAACTATTAAGATGCCACCCAAAAAGAAGAACGACAGCCGTGCTAGCAGCCAAGCTAGCAACAGGACAAGGAGGACAATGGAATCAACATCGGACTCGGACAGCGAGGACAACGAGGCAACAAGAGCTATGAAGATGGCAGACAAGGCGGTGCGAGAATGCGAAAGGAAAGAGGAAGAAAACACGAAATTCCGGAAAGAAATGGAAATAATGAAGATACTCCAAGATGAAAGGGACCAAGCCGAAAAATAAGCAGAAGAAGCGAAAGAAGCCGCCAAAGAGATGAGGAAAACCATCCAGCGCATGGAAGAGGAAATGACCGGACTAAGAAAAGCCATGGAAAGCATGGCAAAAGCAGTGGAAGAAATGCAAGAGGAGAAGAGGAGCCGAAGCCGCTCAGGAAGCGTCCGCAGGAAGACGCAGAGGACAGAATCCCCAAGAAAAATGAAGAGAGTGAAGAAGAGGAGATGGATTTCACGGAGGTGATATCCATCAGGCAAATACAAAAGAAAGAAGCCGCCGCCAGAAGGAAAGCCAACGAGGAAGCGATGATGGACGAGGCCATCCGCGAAAACAAGGAGACAACGACGACGCGCCGACCACCACCCGTCATTCTGCTGAGCATCCACCACTGGAGCTCCGTAAGAAAGGAAATCGAGAAAAGGAACATAAAGACGAGGTACATAACAATCCGGGAAAGACTCGGAGTGAAAATACCCTGCGACGGACCAGAGGACTACAGGAACCTCACAAGGTACCTGAGAGAAGAGAGAAAGGAAGTGGAGTGGTATACGTATATGCCACAAGAAAAAAGGATGGCAAGGATCGTCATCCGAGGATTAACGCACTGCGAGGACACCAAGGAAATCAAGGAAGAAATCGAAAGACAAGGGGTAAGTATAAAACGACTAACCCAACTTCATTCCAGATTCGGAGAGAGAAGGCCGCTACCCATCTACCTGGTGAAGCTGGAGCCTGAAGAAAAAGAAAAAATCCGGAAAATCCAACACATCCAGAACGTGAGGATCAGGTGGGAAGAACAAAGAAGAGGAAAGGGGCCGACGCAGTGCTACAACTGCCAAGGCTTCCATCACGGACAGACGACGTGTAACGTAAACACGAAATGCGTGAAGTGCGGAGGACCACACCGATCCAACGACTGCCCACGACCGAAGACCAAGCCGGCCACCTGCGCAAACTGCCAGGGAGAACACCCGGCAAACTACAAAGGATGTCCAAAAGCCCCAAGCAACCAGAAGACAAGGACAACTGCAACAGCGGTGAAGAAGACAGGAGTCAGCTACGCCCAAGCCGCAGCTAACAAGAAAACAACAACGACGGCAACAACAAAACAACAGATCCTCGAACAGGTGACAAAGCTATTAGCTCAGCTAATGGCTTAAAGTCGCTTGTAAGAGATCGGAAGAAAAGAAGACACACTCTATAAGGGTGTTTTCAGCCGAAATTGCCGGCTGAGGACGCACTTTGTAGAGGCAGCGCAAACACACACAACAGAAGACACAGACACAACGGAAGACCGCCGAAGAAAAAACCACCGAAGTTACACGGCCAAAGAGAAGTCGGCTCGCCCCCAGCTGCTAGCCCTTTTAGCTAGGGACGAGCTGTACGCCGTAACGCGAACTATGATGATGAGACCCATCAGATAAGATGGGGGGATGTGATGGAAGTCCTCCCCGGAGATGTACCTCGCTTAGAGAGGAACACCCTGGGTGGGACGGGCTCATCAAGGTTGTGTGTGTGTGTGTAAGTTTCTCATTATACCTCCATTCGTTTGATAAAGCTACTGTGTTAGCGAAACGCGAATTAAGGGTTGGTTCACTAAAAGTTACTTTTTAAAAAGACTTCATTATAAACAATGAAAAACCCTGTTTTACTTACAAATACGAACTAACTAGATATTGTATTACAACGTCGTTTATATAGTAATATAATATGCTGATAAAATATTAATTGAAAACTATTTAATAAGCTAAATATTGTCGACTAGCCTAAATAAAGAATTAAGAGTATTCGTAATTTATTTATTTAATAATTAAGAATTAACGAAGTTAACTCGCGTCACTTTATGTTTAAATACAATGTAGATTTAACAAAATAAAATTGTTTGATTTCACAATTTAACATGTATCCTAACAGGACATGTTTAAATAACTTGTTTGTCCACTGCTAATGGAATACATTTTTTAATGATTGTTCATATACATAATCAGCGATGTTCAGATGTGGCACATTATTTTTTAATCAAATTGTCTTGGCGTCTAATAGTCGTTGACACTGTTACAAAAGTTCTTATTTCACAATACACAAATCGAATCTTAAAGTTTCGGAAAATGAATTGGAGCTGCAAATTGAGTATTCAATATTTTCTTGGCATCGTAGCGAAGTTGATGGAAGTTTTTGTTTCTTCTGCAGTGGACGCAATCTACTAGTAGGTGTTCGATGGTGATTTTTGTGTTGTTGCAGTTCTCACAAACTGAATGTGTTCTATTCGAATCCCTTTTATTGTAATGTTATCCTTCCTTGTCATTTCAAAAATCTTGGGGAAGTATATTGAGGGATGGATGATGTGTTGTTTGCTATTGGATCTGTTTCAATCGCTTTTCCATGTTCTTAAGCTAACTTTTTTGATGCATGGTTTTGAATCTTCATATATGATGGAATGTTTGTCTCGCATTTCTGCTGGTCTCCTAATACCTATGTGTAATGACCCACATTGAAATGACTAAAATACTATTTGAGTATAATTCGTTGTGAAGCTTGAAGCAGTGGATTTACAGAGATCTCTTTGACTGACTAACTGAATAAACTGCTTCAATAACGTTAACTACGTAGGCCCCACTTGGTATAATGTTTGTTACAATAGTCTATTTACAAAATATGACTCATTCCTTTGTTGCAGCATTCCGGTATATACCTCTGCGAAAAATACATATATGTAGCCGTCATCGCTCAACGCAATTTTCATATTTCACACCCAAACAGTGTCCGATTATCGCTCAAAATGCATATAGGTTTTTGTACATAATCCATTATCTTGTACAAGATCGCGATAGTTGTTGCGCGTTTTAATGCATACAATTTTACGTATTTGCTATAAGCACCTTCTACGACTATAATAGCAGTATTGTTGCACTACCGCAAGATTCAGGTTATAGATTCACTAGCTCCGTCGGTTCACTCACCAGAATGGGATTCAATAATCCATCATTTATTTTCAATATTTTAGATTTTCAACACAAGTCGCAAGATGTAACAAACTCCCTAATATGCCACTTTTTTGCCAGTATAACTTGCATTTTATGTCATTGTACATTTTTTGCCGGAATTACCTACCAATTTCTTCGTGCTGCACTTTGATCAGTTTCTATTATTGGTTTCATGGAATGCCTAATTCGAACCCTCCTTTTCCTGTATACCTCGTTTATATTAAATTCCTCCGTGTGCAGCATACCACTCTGTAATTTCCACTCTTTTTCTGTCGGAATGTTAACTTCTCCTCAACCGTCATTCAATTTTGTGTATAAATAAAATTAATCATACTGCATCAATTTGATATAGGCTACCCCAAACCGCAAACGCGTGTTATGACAAACTCTCACAGACTTATCTTTCCTGTTTGGAATTATTTCAATCATTTTTTAATATCTCCCGCACATATTACCATACCTTTAGTTTTATCTGTAAAACTAATAAAAAACAATGAACCCGCGTCGCGTAGCAGCGAAAAAAGTTTGTTTTGGATCCTAGAAAAATAATTCACAATTAATATCAGAAAATAAAAACTCTCTGTCAAAGTTTTGGAATTCATCAATGTAATTTTTGTAAATTTAGCATAGTTTTATATCTCGATTCCTGATAATTATATGTGGATTTATACCCACTGGTCCTTCAAATACATTTGTTCATGAAAACTACATTAGATTTTATTTCACGACCTATGGAAACTATTTCTGAGGTATAAATAAATTATTACCTCCATGACTGTTAACAATCAGATCATTTGGTCCTTCGAGCCAGATTTTGGAGGAAACCAGAAAAGTAAAGTGAGAAGATTCCGTTTTCCAGTAGTAAAAAAAATCCATTAATGTTGACAAGTCCATTCCCGTTGAAATATTGAAGTTGGGACGATGAGTTGTTCCAGTTCCATTCCATTACAAGCGTTTGTTGTTGTCAAATATGACGTTTCTCTTTAATAAAGGTCAGATGAACATTTTATTTTAATATATAAATTTTAATTCCACTTCCATAGTTAAAAGACAGTTTTTAGTTCAAATAATTCTTTCTTTTCTCTCTAACATTAATCAAAGATAGATTGAATATTTCTTTGAATTTATTGTATGCTATTAATTATTTAATTGGTTACTTGGATTCCTGTTGATTTATATCATCAATATTTTTTAATAGATACAACTATGGATGCTTTAATTAAAAAGAGAGGGATTGAAAAAGGTAAAATTACTAGAACTGAGAATTGGTTTGATATAAATTCTATGACAGAAAACAAAATAACATTTTTCAAAACCAAATTAAATCTTTTAACCAAAGCATTTGATAGTTACAATTCAATACAAGATCAGATAGAATGTTTAAATGAAGGTCAAAGCTTAGACAGAGAAATAGTAGAAGAAAAATATTGTGTGATTTTATCCCTATTGCAAGAAAAGATTGATTCACTTTCTGCCGAAAATAATTCGAGTCGTAACTCAAATTCTCAAGGTTCGGTTACACAAAGATCACATGTAAACAAACCTCAATTAAACATTCCAGAATTTTCAGGAGATATTACTAATTGGAATGCATTTATTCAATTATTTGAAACTTTGATAGTAAAAGATTCCACGTTAACAGACATTGAAAAGTTAATATACTTGAAGTTTTATGTAAAATGTGAACCTTTGCACTTAATTTCGAATCTTCAATTAACTAGTGATAATTTCAAGGTAGCTCTAGATTCTTTGAAAAGTAGGTATGATAATCAACTAAATATTATTTATGCTCATATTAAAAATTTGTTAGAGACTCCTTCATTCAGCAAAATAAATTCTACAACTCTTAGAGAATTTGTCACCTCCATTAAACAAAATATAGATGGTCTCTGAAATTTGCAAGTCAATGTTGATGATTGGGATTTGTTATTAGTATTCATTCTGTCTCAAAAATTAGATAATTATACAAAAAAGGCCTTTGACTTTGAAATACCTCCAAATGCAAGACCAACGTTACCTCAATT
>CAJUYG010003404.1:8118-21728 GCA_910591675.1 Galerucella calmariensis
CGAGGTCGCGAAAACATTTCGCGGCCATAGTATACACAATATTTTTCGTGCAACCGTGAAAATTACATAATTTCAATGAACATTATGTCTCTTTAGGAAAGACAGCGTTTCAACGCGAATAAAGAAAATTACACCTCAATATCACAATGTTTCTATGGAGATGAAATATTTAGCAATACAAATCAATTTGACATTTCTCGTGAAGTCGTGAAGATGTCCGATAGCGATAGTGATATTTCAGTTACTTGCACTCCTCCTGAGCTGAGAGATCTCATAGACTGAGCACTTTCTGATTTGATACCCGAAAAATCTAAACGGAAATATGAAAAATGTTTCAGCAACTTCAAAGATTGGTGTGTCAACCAAAATGTTAAGACGGTGTCAGGATATTTGATTCAGCGATCAAAAGTTGTGAAGGGTTCAACTTTATGGAGCATTTATTCTATGTTAAAGACTATGCTTAGCGTACGAGATGGAATTGACGTGAAGAAGTTTTTAAAATTGGTACCATTCCTCAAGAAAAAGTCAGTTGGTTATCGAGCAAAGAAATCAAAAGTTTTTACGCATGAGCAAATTGATTCATTCCTCAAACAAGCTAGTGATGCAAATCATCTACTGTGGAAGGTATATAAATATGGAAAAAAAGTGAAGTATGATGTTTTATTCATAATAATTATTATTATAGGTAGTTTTGATAATGGGAATATCAGGAGCATTGCGACGAGATGAATTAGTGAGAATGACCCTCGAAGATATTCAGGAAGACAAAACTGTATTGATAGTAACTGTTCCTGATACTAAAACTCATCAAAAGCGTGTTTTTACCATTACTAATCAAGATTATATAAGAATTTACTATAAATATGTAACTCTTCGACCAAAACATACTGCTATTCGTCGTCTATTTCTGAGATATGAGAATGGAAAGTGCTCGGCACAGGTTGTTGGAGTGCATACGATTGGAAAAATACCTAATATGATTGCAAAATATCTTGGCTTACCAAATAGTGAGGCATACACAGGCCACAGTTTCAGAAGAAGTTCCGCCACGCTGCTTGCCAATACAGGTGTTGATATATCAGTTCTTAAACGCCACGGTGGATGGAAGTCCACTACTGTAGCGGAAGGATATGTCGAGGATTCCATCCATAATAAGAACGAAATTTCCGATGCAATTTCTGGCACTGTAGCATCTAGTTCAAATGTAGTCAATCGCAAAATGTTAATGTCCAAAGAAAATAATACGTTTTTGTCTAATGTAAATAATGATTGTTCAGAAACAATAGATTTAGTTGCTTCATCTGCAGGGATGAATATCAGTAATAATATAAACAGTACAATCAATGTTAATATATATCAAAAATAAAGTATGTTTCTGTTGTGAATTTTGAAATAGTTTTTGGTTCGAAATACATTGTTATTGTCATATTTCAGAAATGTCAAATGCTGTAGTGGCGTTCAGTTTGCCGGCAGTCACTATGGGAACGGCCGTAAAAATTTTTGTCGGCCGTCACTCTGGGTAACGGCCGCAAAATATCATTTTGCGGCCTCTGTTGCGGCTGCAAAATGCTTGTTTTGCGTCCGGTTGCACGAAAAATCGGTCTCCAGCAACTGCCTTGACTTTTCGCCATACCTCTGATATGGTATTAGAAGACATCGATGACACAAATATACTTCAAGATGATTGCTTACTCTGTACAACAATGCGGTGAGCTGCTGCTTTTTAATCTATTAAAGGCCTTCTTTTTAGCCTGTATGGCATCCTTCACTAGAGGATTCCACCAAGGAACCATACGCCTATCGGGTAACTGTGTTCTAATTGGAATTGCTATTGCAGCTGCTCTTTTGATACCACGAGTGAGCTTGTCAACCTTTTGAAAAACATTATCGAATTCATCGGGAAGATCGAGATTTTGTTAGAATACATACCAGTCTGCTCCATCCACTAGCCACTTGGGGGGTGAAGGTGGTCTACTTTTTGGAATATCAGTGGATATTACAATGGAAAAGTGATCGCTGTTATGTAGATCATGCAGAACTCTCCAGGACAATTCTTGGTGATGCAAATGATAGGTCAATAGCACTGAAGTCTCTGTTCAATGATTAGTCCACGAGCGTCTCGTAGGGGAGAGCCCCAGAGGGGGTTGTAGGAGTTCATTTCTCCCACTAGTATAAACGGAACGAACAGTTAAGATATGAGGTCTTCCAAGTCTTCTTTTCGCCAGTGAGCGTTAGGTAGGTATAGGCAGCACAAAGTCATAATAACGTGGGCCAGAATTTGTACAGCAACCGCTTGAAATGCAGTTTTCAAAAACAGTGAGGAATGGGGTATATCATTCCTAATCAACACAGCCATGCCACGCCTCTATATACAGAGTGTTGTATTTAGGAAAGACGAGTTTTGAAATTTTTTGTTAAGCCGGATCTGCATCATCTTTTTGGAAATGCTTTTTATGGAGTTTCTAGGTACTGGTTATTACGTGTACCAAATTTCAAAATAATCTACAGGGTAACTCGGAAGTTATGGGGTTCGAAAGAAATGGTATATATTTATAAAACACCCTGTATCTCGGTTATCAAGTGCAGAAGAGACTTTAAATATGGGTTTTTGAGAGCATTAAAGCGATCTCCATCCACAGTTGAAGTTGGGCCCTTTCCCAATAAAACACCCTGTATCATGAGAGACATTAAAGTATTCAGGCAGTTTCACGACGAGCTTACACTATTTATACAGTGTGACCCACTTTTGATGGAAACACCCCCCTAAAGTTGTGAACAGATTTTAATAATTTTTTTTTTGAAATGTCAAGTACTAAAAGGTCTACCTTGGGACAAAACTTGAAATGTTTATTCCAATTTTCAGGGCATACTACGATATTTTTTCTTAGTCGAAAATCGAGATTTTTCATTAGCGATTTTTTTATTGACAAAATCACTACCAACTCAAAAATTCGAAAACTCACACAGCTAACAAAAAACACCCTATATCAACAGATATAGCCATAAGAATATTTTTTTATGATTTCAACAATAAAGTGCCGCCAGATGAAAGAAAAACATAAATTTTTTTAATGAAATTACATTCACACAATTCAACTAATTATTAAGGAAAAAATTTAAATTATAAAACGTAACTATGAAAACTAATTGAAATGTTTCGATTCAGTGCAACAATTGATTCAAACTCATATTCTAGAAGCCTCTACTAATCCTCCACGTATTTCCATACATTTGTCGTAGCGCTTACGAATGTTTCTGATTACGTTCCTTAGTTCTTGTGGGGTAATATCTGCACATACCTGTCGAATTCTTGCACAAAGTTCATTTCTATCTCTTGAGCGGTTTTTGTCAACCCTTTGTGTGAGAAGTTCCCAAGAAAAAAAGCCCAAAACTTGAGGTCTGGAAATCTGGGTGGCCACTCTATAAACGGACTACCACGGCCTATCCAACGGTTTGGCAAAATGAACTGAACATCCATCTAACTGGACCAATTGAATTTGTTCGTTCATTGATTGGAAGCTCGTGAATAGCATCCCAAAACTATGTGTTTAAAAATTCTAGAAACCTCTGCGTATTATGTTTTTCTCAAAAAAGAAAAGACCAATATTACGTTCGTTCAATATCCCACACCAGACGTTGATTTTTTGGGAAGTTTTTTATTCCCATCTGGCGGCACTTTATTGTTGAAATCATAAAAAATATTCTAATAGCTATATCTGTTGATATAGGGTGTTTTTTGTGACTGTTAGCTGTGTGAGTTTTCGAATTTTTGAGTTGTCAGAACTTTGTTATTAATGAATATTTTTTCATTAAATTTTGATCACACCTGTTTAAAGGTACTCTGAATCCAGTGGCGTAGTGATTTTTTCAATAAAAAAATCGCTAATAAGAAATCTCGATTTTCGACTAAGAAAAAATATCGTAGTATGCCCTGAAAATTGGAATAAACATTTCAAATTTTGTCCCAAGGTAGACCTTTTAGTACTTGACATTCCAAAAAAAAAATTATCAGAATCTGTTTACAACTTCAAATTTTAGGGAGAAATTTCCATTAAAAATGGGTCACACTGTATATTGGAGAATTTCAACGTCACTTTGTGTGAAATACCTAAACAGTTTGTCTCTTCCATGCAGACCTTTATCTCTGTATTCTGAAATATTTCGTTGATAATAATACAGTTTTCCACTATTATTGCTATTTTCCATCAAATGTTTCGTAACAAAGCAGCCTAAAGACTTTTTCTGAACTTTGAGAAGTGAGGAGTGAGAAGAAATACAAACTGCTGCTGAAGTTGATGATGTTTTATTGGAACCCAGCAATTACAATTTTCAGTCGGAACAACGCAAAAAATTGCAATCGTATCGTTGGATTACATCAAATGTTAATGGATGTTTATGCCTCACGGTAATCGACTTATAGTCAGAGTGGCAATAATTTCCGGAGAAAAATTTATTTGCAAAAATGGATATGTAACTGTGTAACTATACTGGCTGCTCAATGACGAGCTTACACTACCTATATATTGGTGTCTGATCACACAGTTCCTATGAAAATTCACATAGATGGAGAGCAAGTTATGGCGTCTTCCAGGAAGACATTCTCACATTCATGTCATTTCCGGTTATACCGAAACTAATGGACAACTTTGTTATTTCAAATGTAACACCCTGTATATAAATCACGTGCTTTTCAAGAGCCATTGGAGTTTTATGTCTTGCGGTGAGAGACAACTAGGTGGGAGCTTTTCACTTTTATGATGATGTAACATGCTGTTCAGCTGTTACCTTTTCGTCCTCCTCCCAAATGTTCACTTGATTTTTAAACATGCCGTTTCCTTTTCGCATTAGCCACTCCAAAAGAAAAAAATGAGCATTGTTAAATTCCCCTTCCATGATTGTCTGTTGATGTTCGAAATTTTAATTTTCGAGTGGAACTCTTTCTTTCCTTTTTCTGCCACCTTAATGGCAACATTTAATTTATATATATTTTTTTCATTTTTAATTGCCATTTTTTCATGGTCTGGTTGGTAAGTTGATAATTGTATTTTCCCTAGATTATTTTCTAGTGTAGTGCTCACTGATTTATATTTATTGCTTATTTGCTAATTTGCATTTTTTCTATATTCAAGGAATAAAAATGATTAGAATAAAACAGATCACTGTTAAGCTGTATTTTAACACGTGGAGTTCGGGTTTTGTAAGCTCCTTTTTTACCTAATTTGCTTTATTCATTCGTTTCTTCCTAATGCTTTTTTCTAGATCCTTATCCCTGTTTTCTCCTTTTTCCGCAGCTCTACAGCCAGCAAGCTTCACCCCACCTTGATAGGCAAGTTATATTCAAAGCATCTTCAAGCCAGCTCCGTTCCCGATCCGTGCACGAGAGGAGAGATCACCGCCACCAGCACGCTAAGAGCTCCAAACATCCTCAGCCCTCTAAGATAAGTTCCTCCGTCTTGTCTTTAGCGTGTGTAAGATTTGGATTTGGCGTGCTAATCATTACAATTTGGTATTTTCTTCATTTGGTTTTCTGAATTATTCGATTTATGTTGAACTTCAAGTATTTCTTTTTTCTTATTCTTTTGGGAATCAAACCACAATAATGTTTTTTATTTCGACGTTTCGGTAGCGTTCCAGCTACCGTTGTCAAGATTAACTAGTAATAAAATTGATAAAAAAATGTTTGGTCCCTATCTGACACAACGAAAAAATATGACAACTAGACAATCAATAATATTTTGAAGTTTAAGACTACAAAACTTTGTTGTCAAATTTTATTGAGGTCCATTCATAGTAGATCACACCTCTGGTAAAATGTGAAATAAAATATTTTATTTTATGACATTCTAACGATATGATAGTCTACTAGAAATGGAATCCAGTGAAGTGCACGTTCCAGGAACGGTTTTAATTGGGATAGCGCTTTTTTCAGCTTATTTTGGAAATGTTGTTAATGTTATTTTTTTGTATGATCATATTTGTTTTCAAAACATGTATAACTCAGTTTGGTGATTTTGTGTATTGAAGTGTGTATCGATTAACAACTATTTCAATGATTAATCATAAGAAAACCTGGATAAAAACTTATGATGCTATCTTGATAACGCAGGTAGTTGATTATTGGAAATTTCTCTTTCTAACATTGGTACCAAATTTGACTACATTGAAACACTGAAATACTAGCTACACATTTATCTGCATTTAGTTGTATCAAAGCACTTTCTTTGATTTTTCGTCTTTTATTATTGTGCTCTTTCAATATTATTTTTGTCGAATCCCATTGAATTTTATGCCCCTCTTCCCAAGCATCATAAGTTTTTATCCAGGTTTTCTTATGATTTATCATTGGAATAGTTGTTAATCGATACACACTTCAATACACAAAATCACCAAACTGAGTTAATACATGTTTTGAAAACAAAAATGATCATACAAAAAAAAAGTAATAACAAACGCGTTTTATTAACAACATTTCCAAAATAAGCTAAAAAAAGCGATATCCCAATAAAAACCGTTCCTGGAACATGCACTTCACTGGATTCCATTTCTAGTAGACTATCATATCGTTAGAATGTCATAAAATAAAATATTTTATTTCACATTTTACCAGAGGTGTGATCTACTATGAATGGACCTTAATAAAATTTGACAACAAAGTTTTGTAGTCTTAAACTTCAAAATATTATTGATTGTCTAGTTGTCATATTTTTCCGTTGTGTCAGATAGGGACCAAAAATTATTTTATTAATTTTATTACTAGTTAATCTTGACAACGGTAGCTGGAACGCTACCGAAACGTCGAAATAAAAAATAAAAAACATTATTGTGGTTTGATTCCCAAAAGAATAAGTAATTCCACAAGGAACTTACAGAAGATATTCAAGTCTTTCAATAAATAATTATTATTTTTATTCTTGGTATTGATTATTCAATAATGATGAAATTGGATGAACGTGTTCGGTAATGCGTAAATTGGTGTTATTAATTTTTTTTGCAGCTTCACGTTAATTTTTGCAAGGTGTTTCCAGCTTTCCACCTTCTGCTTTTGGTTTTAATTCCTTTCGTTTCGATTAAAAAGCTGGTGGCGTCCAATTCAATATCAATTGTACACTCCATCCCAGTGATAGCGTATGGATTAGCTTAATTATTGGTGCTGAATTTCACTCCCTGAGGTGGAGTAATCTTACCTGGGGCTTTTTAGGTTACAATAGAAACTGTAATGGTCAGAGATAATTTTAAGTCTTCTTTTTCATAAAATCACTTATTCAGGTCGAAGTTATCCTGATATTATGAGAGAATAGAGAAACATTATTGAATCGCTTACAACCACCTGGATTTGAGAAACTATTTTTTCTCCCACGATTAAGCTTGTTCTCACTGTTCCAGAATGATGAACCAGTTAACAGATGAAACATTTGAAGATGGGTGAATAGCTGACAATGGACCTTTTCGGTGACCTCCTCATTCATAAGATATAGCAACGTTAGATGTTATCATGGGAGCTACATAAAAAATGAGGTGTATTCCCATCCCCGATTAACAAAAATAGGGTGATAGTAAAGCTCGCAATGCACTAATTTATCTCCCTACAGCAATGATTATGGGTGCAAAAAGCCCAGGTGTGACAAAAAAACTGAATATATACTCTTGTAATTGAATCGGTGAGATTAAAAACAGTATAAGTCCGAAAACATTATTTTGAGTAAATCGAAAAAAACTGTTTTGCGTCTTAACGACTTGTTTCAGAGCTGTACATGTACAGAGTGATTATAGATCTTATTGTCACCCATTATTTCGCGTTAAAAAACTGTGGAAAAAAACATTAAATTTGCGTAATATAAAAAACTAAGCTATGGACTTGTACTGTTATTTCACTCAACTACAAAAAATTGCAAAATAAGTTGTTGAATTTTATATTTTTAACATTTTCCACTTAACATAATACTGTATTTGCTATACTAAAGAAAAATAAACATTGTAGAATAGAAAAAACATAAAACTAAAGGAACCGAACATTTTCAGTTCTCAGCTTCTTGGCTACTTGTCTTCCACGACGTGATATGATAGTAGAACTCTGGTAATATACTGCATGACTTTCTTTATATCAATAACTTTTTTGATGTTTATTGGTACTGGTCCATGATAGGCCTGTTCTACTGGAAGAAGCGGACTTGTCTTATTTGGCTTTAGAAGTTTGAAAGTGGATAAAGCTAGGCCATCGATGTAGTTCCAAGTTGTCACGTAACCAGGAGTGTCACTTTCGTACAAAAATTGTCTGTAATTTGATACAGTAAAGGTTTCCTTTCTTGGACGCGACGTAATGGATTCGACCGGGCACGCGCCTCATTCGGGATTAAAAACAGTACAAGTCCCGGACTTGTACTGTTGTTCTGCTCACCGCTGATAAGACCTTGCTCCCACATCGCAGCAGGCAATGCTTAGCGTACGGTTTTTAGACTCATTCGATGAGGAAAGGAATTTTGAAATGATTGGCTATCTCAACTCAAAATGCTAAATTTTGGACTTATACTGTTGTTAATCTCACCGATTCAATTTATGTATGTGGATTACATCGAAAAAACACAACTTAATTATGATAAGCAGCAATACGGCAAAAATACTGAGATTTCATTTTCATTATAAAAAATAGTTATTTATGATATGAGTGTTAAAAGTGAGGTTTTATTTTGTGAGTGAAAACGTTTGTGAAATGAGCGGAGCGAATTGAACAATTTCACGAACAAAATAAAATCACTTTTAACACAAATACCATACAATGTTTTTTGTACAACTTCCCTATTTTGATAATGAAACGAGCGAATTTGCAATGACAATAAATTCAAAATGCATTTTAGTATTCAAATAATCAAAAGATTGTTGTGAATGGCAGACGTTTACATAGCAGCGTGCTAAAAATATTTTTAACACTAGTGTTAAAAGTATTTTTAACACGCTGCTATGTAAACAATCGTTTTTAACATTGTTTGCTATCATTGAAAGTGTCACTTTTAATGACAGTTGTACAAAAAATAAATTACACGTCCTACGCAATAATCAGTCTGAAATAATTCATATTTTCGAATACATGATATTATTATCTCGAAAACGCTTAAAATATGGTACAGGGAAGTAAACATAAACTGTCCTTATTTTCCGCCTCAAAATGAATGAAATGGAATAGTTATTTTCCTAACAAGTACGGAAAGTGATACTTTCCCGCACGCGACTGCAGTTGACCCGAACGACGCGAAGCGGAGTTCGGGCAAGCGGTCAAGGGCGGGAAAGACACTTTACACATGAGTTAGGAACATTATTTTTATCGACGACCGTATATACTAAAAAGTATACCAACCAATTTTTCAAAAGTTATCATATTTCAACATACATATACAAAACTTTAACCAAAAACTATCATTATTTTTATAAATATTAATATTATTAGAAACACAATTTGTTGCATTCTGTAAATTACTTAAAATTGCCGGTCCAGTGGAGTTATTTGGTGTTAACTGGTGAGTAGATGACGTTGTTGAGGATGGCATCGGTTAAAGGTCACATAAAGATGACGATAAAGGTGACGGCAATGGTTTTAAGTCATTTGTAGATGAAAGAATTTTTTCTGATATATTTTTCTTATATAAAAAAGGGGTGGTTTGGTAGTTGATTTATGACACCACTTTGAAGAATGTACAGAGTTATATCAAAAAATCTTCATTATTTTATATTTTCCAAAAAAATTAAAAATGCAACAAAAAGCTAGAAAAGATGTGGATTTTATTTGACGGACTATTTATTCACCTAGTGTAACAATAGTTATAACTTCCGAAGTAAAAAACTATCTTATAAGGACAAAATTTGCATAATTTTACTTTTCCGCACTAGTGCGGGAAAGTGACACTTTCAAAGCCAAAATGCGTGCGGGAAAGTGGGTTAAAACGCACGGTCGTAGAAAAATATACTTTTTTTGTTCAACATTTTTGAAATAAGTTTAAAATAAAATGATTCAAATTTTTTCGAAATGAACAAAAAGTGAGAAGTAACATTTATACTCCTCGATCAGTTTATTTTATTATTTAGGACCACTTAAATGTATGTAGGGCTAAGTAAGTAGGTAATTCACTTACCGACGTCTGAACGGTAAGTAAATCACTTACCGACGTGTTGGAACCAGTTGAAACCAGTAAACACAACCTACCGTCCTGACAACCGATGCTGTGAATAAACAAAAAAGATCGATCGCGCAAAAATGAATATGAGGCTTTTTGATCACCTTCCCGAAATGGTTAAATTGAATTTTGTGTTCACAGAAATATAGTTCCCCAACAAGATTTTTACAAAAGCCTATCAAATTGAAATTTTTTTCAATTACGGAAATAAACAGGCAGATTTCTATTAGCAGTATTAAAAAATAGATCGGAGATATTTCTGGGTATAACTGCTTGCGCATTAGCTACGAACTCTCTTGTTATTTATTTAAAGCAGCATCTTCTTCTGTTCACGTTATCCCATCTGTTGTCTTACACTCGACAGTTTTTTTCATATTTTGTTACACAATGCATTAAATACAAACTTCGTCGTTATTGAAATTAGGACTGCAGCGGACGCGCAACGCTTTTTTACATTGTCATTCTCATTATTATCAGAATTAGCGTCACATTTAAACTCTAACAAAAGTCCCGTGTTAGTCAGCGTGTTCACATCCTGTCTTTAGCTTAATAAGACGCGGTGCAGTTGGATTACGCCAAGTTTTACTTAAGGAATCAAGTTTCACCTACGAGAGTATTACTCAGTAAAAGAAAGGATGCCGTTGGCTTTCACAATGGATTCAAGAATTTTAAATTACTGTATCCTCTTGCATGTAACTTACAAAAAAAATTCTCGGGAATAGCAAATATTTCATTCATTGGTTAATCTTATTTCACACTTTCATGCCAATGTGCATTCTACAACCCTCAGAAGTTAAGTAAATATTCAAAAGTATGGTGTAGATGCGCTTTCCAGGGAAATGAACGTAGAAGAGAAAACGAGAATAGCCGATGGTGTTTTCAACTGTGTAATCTCGGCTTTTCCGAGTGGAAACTTCACTAAAAGTTTAAGAGAATAACCTCTCTCGAGCTACTAAGTTTTTATTAGACTTTTGTAGCGACCTTTCACCGCAGGCACATTTAAGATAAAATGCGATTCACAAACTAAGTAACCCCAAAGGACTATCGCCAAGATACCGCTAAGCTAGGATTTATGACTGTTACTTGATTTTTTCATGAAAAAGATTATCGATGTCAGAATTGTGTTGATAAAATGTTATTTAACAATGTTCTTTATCAATAAAAATCAAGTGATAAATATACTATTCTAACACTTCTCAAAGTTTTGAAAAATATTTTTTCGAAACAGTGACCGTTCAACTGAGGAGAAACAACTACAGGCCTCGACGGAAAATAAATTACACTTCTTGAGCCCTCTTTACAGTTCGAAATTCTTCTTGCAATGCAGCAACACTTTCATCTTGCAAGAACCTGCTTGCAACTATTGACAATCGTTTTACATCTCATAGTTGATGCAATATGTAATTTTCAATGTGAATACCAACAAATATTATTGAAGTTCATTCATTAGGTTAGTTTAGTGTGTCATATGACGATGATATTGTTGATAAACTAACTTTGTAATCAAATTATTGATATTATAAACATTTTTATGTTGCGTCAAAAGGGGGACCATATAATACTTGGACAATAATCATCCCGTTTATATATCTCCATTCATTAGCAGGAATAACACAATAAATGAATCGCTATATTCATTTATTCCAAACACAAACAGAAAAACACAATATAAAAGCTTGACAATAGTTAATTATTTTTTTAATTAAGTGATATGATTATCATTTCCATCAAAAGTGATGAAAATGCTGGTTTGAAAAACAAAAAGTGTGGAGGAATGATTGAATACAAAACCATGATGTGAAACGCCAAAGGACAAAATAAATAATGATGGATCATAGAAATGGTAAAATGGGATTGAAAAAGCACTCTGTTACTTCTTATGTTATGGAAAATGTTTTGTTTAATTTCAATGAAATGAACCTTACCAAGTTTTCAGGCTCTTCAGGTGGTAGTACTGTCGCGCGTTTAGAGTGCCCATACCCTGGATAAACCAATCATTCTGTTCTGCAATTAGGAGGGACAACATAACTTGCAGACAAGTATTTGCGCATCATCAGTATAAGGTATATGCTCTCCGTCCGAGAGCTTCAACGGCCCAATCCCGGAAATTAATCAGACCAAAGTGATCACGTGCTGTTGTGTTCATCCATTTTCAACGAATGAATGTCTAATAGCATATTCGACTATCTCACGCTAGCTCGGTGCAAACTCGAGACTTGAAGATGCAAGTGCGGCTACAAAAAGAACTGTCGCCGTGTCAGTTCAGTTATGAACGGAGGAAATGCGATATAAAAAATATGCGAAGAATGCTCTCCTTCCTTTGTTCGGATCGTGTAATGTGCTTGACGTTTCACGTTTGACATGGTTTATGTTCCCAAAACGTCAAAATCTCTCCGAACGGTGACAATAAATATGGTGATGGAAAAAATATTGTATACAGCTCGTACACAAATCACTTTTTCCACTCGCTAGATTTGCGCAAAAACGTTTGCGCTCGTGTGAAGAGTGACGCTTTGCGCACTAGTTGTACAAACTACTATTACCTAACTACTGCGGAAGATGATACTTTCCCTCACGCCATTGCAGATGGACGAACGACGCTTTAGCGAAGTTCGGACTAGTGCGGAAAAGTGACTTTTCCTGCACTAAAAAGGGTGCGGAAAGGTGGACTTCTCTGCACGCTAGTAGAGAAGTAATCCCATACTGTTATATTAATTTAACTGTAGTCAGACGACAATAATTAAAAAGATATTTTCAACAGCCTTCGTCCCTTCATATTTTTCAACGGCCGGCGGTTTGTTTCAATGTTTTTTTCGAAACCTCATTCTGCTAAATTATAATGCCGACTATTCATAAATTTGAAAAGTAATTTGACAAAAATGATATTATTTAATATCCTATTTCTCCGATGAGAGGTTTACCATCCAAAGCACCGGTATTTGAACTTGTTGTCGGTGTGGCCTTATTACTATGAAATAGTGGTCTCGTTATCTTCATTCTCTTTGGAACTGAATTTTCAATATACGACTTCGCCACCGCAGAGGAGTTCCAGCCTCCAAGTTCTTTTATCGATAGTAGATCGCCATCATTTTCTACAAGCATAGTAGCCAGGGATCTGCGGAAACAAGTGCCCTGTGTGGAGCTGAGGATTCTCCAATTTCAAGAATGCTGCAATTTTTCCTTGAACAGCTCCAGTAGTATGAATGCCCACAACTTGTTTCACACATTTTTACTGTTCCTATAAGTTTTTTTGATCCTTTTTGCTCAATAGTGATATTGATTATTAATACATCAACATATAGTTGCCGCCGTAGCCTAATTGGTTGTTGGTTGAAACGCCTCTCTTTCAAAGGAGAGATCGTGAGTTCAAATCGCCAGGCCATGCGGCCCAATGGTTTTAGTCCAAGAGCCAGAGCCAAAAAAACTGTTTCAATTTCTAAAGGCTGG